>JAQIXW010000222.1:0-39022 GCA_034700685.1 Willowsia buskii
ACAGCTTGAATTCTACAGAATGCTACCATTATTGCTGTCTTAAAACTCTTAGACTGACATTTGGCTTGCTCTTATGCATTGCAGATTTTCTGTCTGGACATGGAACGTTTGTACGATGGAGTTTACTTTACAGTTATACAAGCGCTTCATGATTTGTCAACATGTCCGTTGGACACTCTCGGTCCATATCTTCCATTGAAACAACTGAGAAAAGAGCTTTTCCTTAGCGAGACTGATAGAGAAGGGGGGACTCAATCTATACCCTTTTTCACTTCTGAAATTTCGAGCTCGGCTGACCCCGTGGCGAACCTTAACAAACTTTCAAGTATTCTCTCTGCAATGGTGTCTCTTGGTCTCGGGGAGACATTTACAAAGTCAGTGTGGTCAGTGTTTGGTGCTGTGTATCATCTAGGTCATGTTGTGGGAACTGTAGCAAATGCTGTTCTCAATGGCAACAAAAGCTCGTCCAAACAGATTGAGTGGGGTCAACAACACTTCAAAAGTGCTTGTTCCCTTCTTGGTCTATCCTTAGATAACGTAGAAAAGACGCTGGTGATGGATGAACATGACACTTCCCGAGTACGAAATGTACTCGGTTTCTCATTAGGTCTCTATGCAGAAGCCGTAAACTCTCTCTTCACCACCGTCAACAAATCCAATAGCGTAGGATTTCGGAATATTCAGTGTTTGAGTATAAGTATGGTGCAAATTGGAGGCTCGTCAACTGAAAATGGTGCAAGGTAATTTGATTATGATGCTAGTGATGGATGATACCATAGTTATTTTTAGTTCTATGCGTATTCCTTTCAACCTGAACTTGAGCGTGACATTGGTCATTGTAGTAGCAACGGTTGTATGAAGTTTATTTTTACCACACATTATCTCATCTTCCATCTTCTGACGTTTAGGTTTGGAGATTTGTCAACAAACTACCTAAATGACAGGATTTCAAAGATAATCAAGGAGGTCAGTTATGATAGACTTAACAAACTGTACCGTTCTGAAGGAATCGACCTTCAGAGTAAGTCTGATGTAGCCCCTGGAACTCCTGTGCCACTTCCCGCAGAAGGGGGCAGCAGCAATGGTGGAATCAAGGATGAGGACCTTTTGTTTGGCCAGTATGATTCCCTTCCACTTTTGGACTCCTTTCCGTCTGCAAATAGTCAGCAGCAGACCAAAGGGAAAGGATTACTGTACTTTTTGGATGACGCCAAAGAACCGGCTAGATGTCTAGAGAAATTTGAAAGCGAATTTTATGGCGAAAGTCAGTTTAGAAGTCTATACTGCGCTGACTTCAGGAACACCTCGTTAACACTGGCACATGCCAATGGAACACGTATCGTGGAATATGACATCAAACGGGTCCTTTATCATGTGGACATTGCTGCAGCATCCAAGTTTACCAATTTACTTGTACAAGAGTCCCAAAAGTATGATCGTTTAGCAAATATAAAATATTTCTTGCTTCTTTACATCTTCCATGCTTTTCCAAAATCTAAAACAATTTATATGAAAACTGTTTGATGGCTTGTCAATAAAAATAACATGTTGCTTGGCTTTACAGAGATAACATCAATTGTATGTTCCTCAAGTCAACGAACTCGGTTATTGGGATCTGTTTGGCTTCAACAGCGTCAGATATAGGTTTGCGAAGGGCTTCTAGTATTCGTCGAAACTACACCACAACATGGCAAAAGAAATCTGCCTCTCTCAACATTAAAGTTCAAGCCGTAAGCAACAAAAAAAACTTCACGTCATCCAAAAAGAAAACCAATAAATCTAGGCTAAAAGAGAGAGAGAGAGATAAACTCATCGTGATATTTTATATTTGCGTTGTATTTAATATTCGCCTTACTTTTTTTGTGTAGGATTATCTAATGGAAATTCTGGGTAGAACGCAGATGCAGGTTGTGTACTGTCTCAACCCAAGTACAAACAGCAAAAGAACAGGAGATCTGGATGTAAACCTTCTCCGTAGACAAGTATGTTCCAAACATGATTTTTTTATTGGTTCGAGATTGATACAAGTATGGATTGAAAAACAAAACAAAAAATGCTTTTCATTTGGAGGAACTTGTTTGCATACTATGTAACGGTCGCTTCGGTATTATGCTTTTCATTCAAATTATTGATATAATCATCATCATTTTTAATGTACTATGCTTCATGTGTCTTGCAAAACATATATAGATTCGTTCCATGAATATACCCAACACGATTCGATACTACAAGAGCGGCTATCCTCATGCCATCCTGCAGTCAGAATTCGTTCGTAAATTCAAATGCCTTGGAAGTCCTGGTTTGTCTGAGGAAGGGGTCAACATTCGTGACAGAGTTACGGACATTTTTGACAAACAGGATTTGCCCTCATCCGCGTTTAAGCTAGGCACAACAATGGTAAGAAAATGAATGATATTATGATACTATTGTGGAGAGCATCTCATTAGAATAATTATCATGGACAAAAAATTTGAATGGGATGGTCGACTTTATGGCATGTATCAGTACATACAATACAATAAAAGAAGATGTACGGAAATCGATGAATCACCTATAGAGTTGAAAGAAAATCATGTGTGTGATGCGTGACTTTATTTTTAAAATGTTTTTCATCATGAAAAATGATAACTTAATTTCCTCAGGTTTTCATGAAGCCGTGGTTGCTGGACGAGCTTGAGAAAAAGCAGAAAGCAAAACTGGAAGCATTATTCATTTCCTTGCAGTCCAACTGTCGTGGATTTTTGGCTCGTAGACGTTTGGAAAAAATGAAAGTTCGAGATGTGGCGATACGTTGTGTTCAGAAAAATGTGCGAAAATTGTTGGCTGTTAGAGATTGGCCTTGGTGGAAAATGTATCAGCAAATTTCACCACTCATCAAGGTGCAAAGTTCCCATGAGAAGCTTCAGTCTGCACAGGTAAAAATATACAAGACTATCACACGATATTCATAGACTCATGGGGTCGTTAACTTGCGTTCTTCTGGCAAGAATGCGCAAAAAGGATATGATTTCAAAGTTGTTGCAAAAATTTGACCCACATACTACCAGTGGAAAAATTACAAATATGCATTGTGCCATTGTGAATTTTTATGCGCTCAATTAATAAAACGCGAGAAACGGAGAATGCGAGTGCAAAAGTGTGAAATTATGCAACATATTTTTATAACCGTAGGATGAGCTTGCGTCGTTGAAACTGAAATTCGAGAAATCTGAAGCAGAGAAGAACCGCCTGAGATCAGAGAATGAAAAGTTGGAAATACGGGTAAGAAAAGCACTATACTTTTTTTTTTATCTTGCTGTACACTTGTTAGTTTGTAGTTATAGCCATTCCATTTCCTCTATTGATTCCGTCAAAAAAAGGAGAAACGGAATTCTTCCGAGTATTTATTTTTATTGCCATTTCTGTTTGTTTCTTATAACAATTTGCCAAATTGGTGTGGCAGCTTCTAAAAGTGCCTTTGGAAAAGGTTAAAAGAGCTAGATAGAGGGTTCAGTTTTAAGCTGTGTGCGTTTATTATTATGCAGTAAATTTGCTTTTTTATGCGATGCATACATATATGACTGTGCTATCATCATTTTGATTAGATACACCACATGAATGGGTGGGTACATGTCTAAATGGATGTTATCTTAAGCGCAAAAGTTGTTTTCTTTCGTTCTAAAGACGTTTATCCTGGTTTGTCAAGGTATCTGTCAATCAATAGTGAAGAAGACGGCTCCAATCTTCATAATGCGCATGCATGGGTATGGATGGATGTGTGGAAGCGCCACATTACACAATCATTTGTTGTTCCACTGCTTCTTCAAAGTACTGCAATATTGGTGATTGAGACTGGCTGAAAATTATGCGAGTAATTCAATATTACTGGTTTAAAAAGAAAATCAAGGAGCGTGTGGCGTGCGCTATGTGAGTAGAGAAGTGTGACTGAGTGACTGCTCTACAGCGTAATAATATTAGTCTTGCTTTTCTATCACGATGATGAGTAATGAAACAAAGTAACTTTTGGCACAAGTCCAACACAGTTCCAAAAGCATGCAAAATATCTTTGCAGATGTTCTCTGCGATTCTCTCGAATGAATGTTCTGAATCCAATCCTTTCATTGTTATTGCCATTACTATCATCGCAGCCTTCTCCGTTTGTGAGTGCGTCTGTATTTGCACGGCATATTGTAAATCTCGTTCACTGTTTCGCTCTGCTCGAGCTTCCCTGTTTTTTGCTCCATTTGCGATTTGGCTGAAATGCATGCTTGTTTGCTAAAATTAGGTGTACAACCAGGAACCAGGAACTCCGGAAATGCAGCCGGGATTTTAGTGTGTTAGCAGTGGCAGGCTTGCTTGCTTACAAACACAGAAGGATTGATTGCGCGAGTGGTGTGTGTGATGGGATGATGAGCATGAGGATCATCATCAGCGTCATAAACGAACACAATTAACATCACATATTTTATTTTATTTCCTCTGCCTTTCCTCTTCTCTCTCTCTCTCTCTCGAACACACAGACGATCCCGAGGAGTGATCAGCATGTCGCTGTTGGGATTCTAGAGAGACGGAGCGTAGTTGAATAGGATAAGATCATTCCAGGGAGTAGTGTGTCTGGAATGACAGCGCAGCAGCCAGCAACTTTCCAGTGAGAATGTAGGCTAATAGTATCTAGTTGCTTGTTATATCCCCCTTCCGCTACTACTCTACTGCTATTGCTTTTCTCTAATGGTGGTGGTGGTAGTGAGGTGGAGTGCGCGCTGTTACCCTCATCATCAACGTTATCAACAACATGGACAACTACACACCATCTTCATCTGCGAGAAGTTCTGCGAGTCCGGCTGCCCTGCTCCGTCCGGGCATTCCGAGACTTTCGTTGTCACGTCTGACGGATGAGGATCTCTGGGGAATTAGTCCACCGTACTCAAGGGCTCAGTCGGTCGGTCCGCGATCCTTATCTCAAGCAGGCCCTAAGGGATATGATCCGACTGGCTTGGGTGCCAACAAATACAGAAACACTACTATTCGGAGTAACATACACCGACGATTAGAGGGAGTTCCTCCTGCTGTTGAAGACAGCGTTGTGATTCGTGCCGGTTTCTCCATTTTACCCTCTCAAATTACTCGTACCACGTTTAAGGCACGTTATGAGCCTCGCCCTGCACACCAGGATCCTCAGACGTCGTCAGCACGTCTTACCGCTCAAATCAAAGATTTTCTTAAGCGATCAGATCATATAGAACAGCAATGGGTGGCACTTCACCCTGGAAAAAAGTCGAGGGATTCCATGAGCGCTTCCATTGCAATCAGAGGCTATCAAATGAGACATTCGACCAGTTGGACAACGATTGACGAAGACTCTTCTTTCGGACTGAATAACTCCCAAATGTCTTTGAATGATGTGGGAAATGTGTTTGATGATAGGGATGTGGTGTCAGAAGCCAGTCAAAGTAATTTACTCCCTCTTGATGAGCCTATGTCGCAAGCTTCTGTAGCTAGTGAATCCTCAATTGGCAAAATCGCTCGCAAGGTCGCTTAACAATTCAGTGACTTGATCATTTTGTGTGTTTATCAATTTTTTAATTAGTAGCTTTAAAAACTTTGTGTTTGCTGTGGGTTCAACTAAAAAAAATATGTACTGGAAGAACAATCTTTTTAATCCCATGTGTATTTCATTTGACAATTCTTTGTCCAGGTTAACGAGCTAAGCGCGGAGTTGGCAGACGAGCAAGCTACATCTGCTATAACATCGGAGAAACTGGAACAGGAGATGAATGAAAAACAGAAATTGGAGACGCAACTATCGTCTTTCAAGTCACGCTGTCAAAATCTCGAAACTGAGAAGCAGCAACTCGAGCTTGACTTGGCATATTCCATTTCTGAAGTAAACGGTGACAGCACGCCAGATGAATTTAATGAAGACTCCGTTTATAAGTAAGTTATTTCTTCAGAAACAAAGGTTAAAAATTTTTATGTGCAAGGTTGCATAAGATCAAGGAGATTCATTTTTGTGTTCTTTGTTTCCGAAACAGACAACGTTGGGAGCGATGCAAGCGCGAGCTTGAAATGTTCAAGCAGCGTCTCAAACAACGAGAGCAGGACCATCTTGACCAAATCATGATTCTGAAAAAGTCGTTGGAGAAGAAAGTGAGGAAATCAAAGATCAGTTTCAAAATTATTTGTTTTGTCTAAATCTCAATTTATATATATTTTAAACATTTTTTTGCTGTATTGCCCCAACAGTGTAGTGACGCTTGGGAAGAATCTGAAGAACAACGTCAAATAGTTGCTCAGCTTAAACGTAGGATTCAAAAGCTCAGTAGTGAGCTCTCAGATGTGAGATGCTTGCACCAGGAAGAATCTTCTAGGTGCGCGCTTTTAGAAAAGAAGCAAAGGCGCTTTGACGCTGAACTTTCCAATCTTAATGTACAACTAGAAAAGGAAAAGATAAGTAAGGAGCGAGCGATTCGAGAGAGGGATGCTGCTGTGATTCAAATTGATTCGATACAAAATGAGATGCAGGTAATTAAAATTAATCTAAACTCATGATAAACATTTATATGTGAATGTCAACATTTTTATATATTTCATTCTACGTGTTTTGATTTTGACAGGGTGTCCGGATGGAATTGCAAATGAAGGAATCTAAACTGGCCAGTATGGAAACAGAGCTTGAAGAAACATCACAGATGGGTGGAAGTAGTGAACAGCTAAATGCCCTTAGAAAAGCAAAGAATGATCTGCAAATGAAAGTAAAAGAGCAGGTGAGCATGTAAATGTGTTCATATGCAGACCTTATCTAAATACGCGGTTTGAGAACAAGTGCACTGAATACTTTATTTCTGTGACCAGGAGGAAGAGTTAGATGACCTTGCCGGACAGGTTCAATCTCTAGAGAGTACAAAGTTGAGACTGGAAATGCAAATTGAACAAATGAGGAAAGAACACAAACGAGAAGTGCAACAAAGGGAAGAGGAAATCGAAGACGTGCGAGGTTCTGCTCAGAAAAAAGTTAAAGGTAAATTGCAAACAATGTCTTGAGAAAATGAAAAAAGGTATTGATGAATTGAAAAATTAAAGGATTTTTAACCGACAATCTTCTTGTTTCAAATCAAGCTCTCGAGTGCCAGCTAGAGGCAGAGCATGAGGAGCGTACAGCGGTTCTTAGAGCAAAACAGGAAATTGAAAGAAAGTTGTTCGAAATGGAAGAGTACACTGCAAGTCAAACAGCTTCACAAGAGCAAATTAGTCGCCTGAAACGAGAATTGAAGAGAACTCGAGCTTTACTGAAAGATGCTCAAACAATGATGGAACAATCAAAGAATGATGTGCTTAGCAAAGGCATGCTTCGTCAACTTCGTCACCAGCTTGAAGACTCTGAGTCACAACGAACGCGTCTGAGCAGAGCCAAACAAAAGGTAAGCTTTTTGCAAATAACATGTAGTATTATTATGTCATTTGTTCGATTCCTAAGCATTGTAATTATTTGTTGTCAGGTCGAAGAAGAACTTGTCGATGCGTTGGCGCAGTTGGAAGATGTTAGTAAAGGCCGAAGTGAAGCCGAGAACATCAAAAATCAGGTCCTCCGTGAAAAGTCTAGTTACCAAATGCAGTTAGAAGAAACGGAAGAACAACTAGCTGAAGTGAGTGTTCGCGCATATTTGTATTTTGTTTAAATCAGCCATTTATTTCTCAAGCGTAAAACATAATGTAAAACAACGTAATTTACTCTCTCACAGGTAATGAAAAAATACAAAGCTGCAGTAGAACAGTTATCTGTTGACCAGAATACTATTATGGAACAGTCCATTCAAATAAGCGAACTGGAAGCAGCAACCTCTAATCTGCGAGAAACTATTGCCGAACTAACTGCAAAATTAGAAACTCTTGAAGGAGATCAAGCATCTCAGCAAATTCAAAAGAGGTTTCAGATGAAAATCAGGGAAGTGGAAACTCGCCTTGAATTAGAAACCACTACAAAAACACGCCTTGAGGTAAATACATTGATTTTAGTACTTTAACAGATAGATAAGAGATACGAATAATATTGGGTTTTAAGGAAAGATGAAAGTTTATTTTGTTATTTTTTTCAATTTCAGGGTCAAGTTTCAAGGTATCGCGAGCACATTGAGAAATACCAGGAGGACATTAAGAACAGTCAAACAAGAGAGAATTTAGCTTTAGATAAATTAAGAAAATTCGAAAGACAGCTTCGAGACTGTAAAGAGGAAGTCCTTCGACTGACACAGCGAGAGAGCGATGCACAAAGTCGAAGAAGTACACTAGAAAAACAACTTGAAAGTGCAGAGTTGGAGATTTCAACCTTGAAGGTATACATATACTTCCGTTGTTTCGTTTTCTCTGTACATGTGAAGCAACTTAAAAATTAAATTACTCTCTTCTAACTGTTCATTCTTCTTTCCAATAGAACGACTTGAAATTAGCTATGCAGCGCATTGACGACCTAACAGCCGTAATAAAGGAATGTGATGACGTTAGCGATTACGACGAAGACGAAGATTCGTCAACAGAGTCTGTGACTTCGACGACGGAGCTGCAGATGGATCTACTAAACCTTCCGTATGAAGTGGACAATAAAGGATCATCGATTAGAGGAAGTGACAGCGAATCTTTTGCTTAGCCGTTAGTGTAAAATAAGCAATCAATAATAACTTTTATAATGATAATATGGTGGTTACACATCAAATGTTATTCTAATTATTTCCTTGGGTACTGTTTGTATTTTCAACCTCAGACCTTTTTACTTCTATCTCCGACACAGTTTAGTGCTAATACATTTCTAATGTCTGTGTAGTGTCTTTAAACTAACTGAACTGCGCATTTATTGCAGTCATTACTCTACTACTGGTGTTCTCTCTACTCTTGAAATAATGCTCCTTACTATAATAGAATAGTTAAAATGGTTCACATTTCAAACGAATCACTCACTTTTTCCAAAATACATAAAAATATAGAGACAGCGATGTATTTTACCAGTTTTGCACTTCAAACTTGTTGATATACGTAAGTCATAAGTAGGAATTTTATAGAGGCTACAAAAAAACTTTACTATGATTGCTTTTGTGTGGAATTCACATAGGCGACCAAAATAGGTAAAGACATTCATATCTAATATCCACAGGGACGTTACAATCTACTCATGATTTTTTTCTCTGATAGTCTTCAAAATTACGTATTTGTAGATAGACTGACTGATGATGATAATGTGCTAACATGTAAACTTTTTGGTCCTGGACTAGTACGTTCTATTATTTTGTGACGATGTGTATAGATAATGTATGCAGTGCCATGCAGACTAGCTCATGAATCCGTCATTTTGCAAAACAATTAAGAGAAATTTCAGATTTTTTTCTTTTTTATGTGAAAGAGTTTATAAAAAGGTATCTAGGGTGATCATTATGTTGGTCATTCTGTGAAAAGAACAATCTATAATGTAGTGTGTGAGAACAATTTTTGAGCATGGATACAAACATGACGATGGCGATGAAGACCATGCTGATGATGCTAAGTAAAGAGCATTATTAAAAACTACTATAGAGTTAAGTTATAATCTAAACATTTGAATTGAACAAGTCATTAAGAACTAGAATTTCCGATTTTCGTATTAATAAATATAATAATAATAATAATAATAGAATATCACGTTAGAGTGCATAGAGAAGAGAAGCCGTTGTTGCAAAGGAATGTCACCCGGTCTGCTGTTGTTATCTCTTGTGTATTGTTTTAACAGTCTTGTTATTATTATTATCATTGTTACACCATCTGTTTGTGTGAAAGCAGATTATAATAATAAAATGAAAATAAAAGTAACGATTTTTTGACAATGAACAGGCAGTCTGTTAATAAAAATGGATATGATTTATAATGATTGCATACATATAATTAGTGGAATAAGCAACGGGAATCGAGCTTTAAAATGACAGTATTTTGTATTTTACTTGCATAGTTTCTTGTCTTATTAAGATATTTCGATATATTAACCAATTACAAATGTCATTATACAAGATGCAGTGTAATGCAAATTTCAGAGAAACAAGAATGATGATACGGCATAAAAAAGAATAACTTATCACTACGTTTTTTGGTGATTATTCGTCTTCTTAACTCTTTTTGTATTCAATACGTTCCACTTTCACTTCACTCTCAATAAGCTGGTACACGTACGTAACCACAGTCGAGCTTTGAATGTCCATCAGAACAAATGACGGAATGACACTACTGAAACAGGAAACAGAAAATTCTTTATCAACTAAAACCTATTTTGAGATTATTATTTTGAATAGAATGGAATGTTTCATTCCTCACCTTTCAAGAGGGTTGTATGCTCCAGTGGCAGATCCAGGATTTATATAAAATTTGCTTTCGTGCTCATAAGCTTCAAACTTATGTGTATGACCAGTGATTAAAATGTCTACATCCAACTGTCTTTGTACCGTTGCAAGAGCGTCTGGGTCACCCCATGGTACTATCTGAAACAATAAAATTTAATTTCCTGACATTGTCTTATTGATATTAAAAGAAGAAGAAGAATTTAGAAGATGCCGAGCTCTAGAAAACTCTCTTTACCTGATGTCCATGGCATAAACCAATCCTAAACTGGCCCACAGTGACCACTTTTTGTTCTGGGTATGTGAGATTGTCATCAAAATCTCCTCTGACAACATGGACATCCGCTGCTACCGTTTTCAAGTAGTCGTATGATTCTCTATTGCATAAATTTCCTGTACACAGAATGTGCTGTATTCTACCCGGTGTTAACAGTTTGCGAAATTTAGCTGGAAGAGAAGCCACACGATGTGGAATATGTAGATCTCCCAAAACTAGTACCAACTGTAATTGCAACAAATAAATTAGCTTATATTTGTAATATAACTAATAAAATTGAAACCCATAATACTTGTTTCTTATTGTCTATAAACCATTACCATTATAAATTCACAATAGTAATCCCTAATCAAAAAGGTCAACCAAGAACTTTTGCTGTCAGCACAAATTGAAAAACAACTTATCACAATTCATAAATGATCTTAACCACGCGCAGTGTTGTAGACCACAACCGATTTTCGGACAATTTAACGTTTACTAGCACTGTATACACACACTTGTAATAAAGGATAACGGAAACGCCTCATAATTCATCCCTCACACGACACTACACAGACTACAGACAAAAAATCTGAACTGCGATGACAGAAAAAAGTATACAAACACAATACGTTTACGCCTATATTACAACTCCTACTTATCCACAATATGATTGGAATCAACAAACTTTTTTTTACCACACTACAGATTACAATATCAACCAATCATCTGATATAAAAATGATTAGTCTGTGTGTGCATGAATTAACGACAGCTTAACATTTAATTTTATCCGCATCGCTGCTGCTATTCCGTTGCTGGCTGTCAGTCACACTACATGACTACCTAATAGCTTTCATTTGCAAAATCTCACGTTTGTGATTGAAGATGTCTGTTTTCAATTTAAAATCTCATATCAATCTAATGAATTCCTACAAGGGTTCCTCCCACTTCTATATTTTTCTTCTGATTGAAAAATGTCAATTTAATATTTAAAATCTTTAACACCACAGAGTAATATAAACTTGCTGGGACGACGTGATATGAGATACCTCTTGTTGTAATGTTATTCTCAGGCTATTCATTTGACAGACTATTATATTCTCGGTGTAGTACTGGTATGGTAATGGTAGTGATCAAATAGCGAGTACTAGACTTGTGTTACTCTGGCTCTCTGGTAAATTGGCAATATTTGATTAGGTATATTATATGAGTTTTAATGTGATGGAATCCCTCTTGACAAATCCACCTCCTTCTGTCTTTTAGAGAAAATCCTACTTTCTTGCTTGCTACCACTACATGGCTTATCATGGAAATTTGCGTGATTGATTTAAAGTTTTAAACCGGCTGTGGTAGCGAATTGTATATTTTTAGGGTGATACTCCTTCAAGCATTTTTTTTCGTACACTTAATCTTGCCAATATGCTAGATTAGAGAAGGGAAAATGAGATTTGCTGCGATTTCCAGCCATGAGCGAGCCATACCCTTCTTGTTTCTTAGATGTTTGTACATACATATATATTGTTAGACATACATTCAGAATACTTGCACATGCACATGAGAATGACAAGCTACTATAAGCTGGTTGCTGCTTGTTTTAGTTTTTTTACGATGAGTGATCTAGTTTTGTTTTCTGAGAACTTTATATTCAACCGGAGCAGCGATATAGGGAGTTGATTACACAAACCCGACTCTACTAGAACACTTTGCGCTTTTCATGAAAGATGGCTTTCGCTTCCCTACCTGTTCGTCCTTCACCACGCTTACACTTCCACTCGTTCGCGAAGATAATATCTAGATTTTTACGTCTTCTTAACATTTATGCATGCCTATGTATTATGGATATCATTCAGAAAAGTACATGCATAAGTCCTCACACAGAAATAACATGGATATTGGTTGGCAATCTATCAATCATACATCTTTGCAGCATCATACATCATAAAACTACGCTTTAAAATGCATTCCTTAGAATTTAGTGTGTTTGAACGTTGAATGTGGTTTGCAGAATGGGGAAATTGAGAATCAAATTTTTGTAGGGATCTCACAGTCTGATGCTAATTTTTAATTTCGTTTAAAGCAATAAAATATGCTCTTTAAATGGCACTGAACATTAATGTGACATTGACTTTTGCAGAGTGTGGGCAACGAAACGGATCCTTTGAAGTTTGTACATTTGACATTCTTTGAGTACTTACCAATGCAACTTCCTGTGTGAAGCGCTTTCTGAAAAAGCAACTCACAAACAACGAGCACAGCCAGCGCAGCTTATTAACTCTTGACCCAAGAGAAAATGAGAACCCAATAGGTATGCATAAATCGTATGCTTGAAATTAAATTCGTGTTTTTAAACCGAATTCATAAGTTGGTGATTAAAATTTCTATTAAATTAGTTACCATCCGACACGTATAGTCACGTATGGTCATAAAATCTAAATTGAGAACATGGCTACGGCAGTAATAATTATTCAGAAAACATCTTACCTTATTGGTAGGAACATATTTATGTATGTTACGAAGTATGACGCTTTAAGCTCCTGCCGCAGAATTGATTAGAATAGTCTGTATATTCACTTCAGATTTCATAAGCTATTTCAGAAGTGTTTTTCACACAATGCAGCAACAACGGTTTCGAATCGAACGGTGGTCAGGCACAAAACGTTGAATAACCTAACGGCATAGTAGTTTCTCCCTTTTAAATCTTCATGCTGTAAGAATGTACCCATGTCAAAATTTAAGAGCGCATAATTCATCAATCATCATGATACGAGGAGTAAAGCTGTGAAATTATTTCATTTCGGGGTCACAACCTCTCCCCCGGTCCTCCTGTGAGAGTATCGAACCAACGTTTATTAGCATCAGTAACATGATCATATCTTCAATGTACATTATTATACGACATGCAACATTATTTGATATTCATGAATCATAAAAGAAGGATAAAATAATAAGATGTGACGATGACCTATTATGGTTAGTTATGCTCGGAGGAAACTGTCGCTATCTACCTATTTCCACCACCACCCCATCATCACCAAAACCTATTGGTTTCGAATTCCACTCAACGAGCTGCCGTTTGCATTAACAATGCAACAAATGAAAACAAATGCAAACTGTACGTACTTTGCACGCTTGTTGCATTGCATTTTTGAGATTTAAGTGTTGAATGCGATTTCAGTTGCTAATATGACAAAAAAGACGACCAGGTGGTAAAAAGAACTACTGTGCTGCTGAGCCTGAAATAATTTTGTATGCTATCCAAAAATGCTTTTATTCTCTACCTCACTTTCTTGTCAATTAACTCTTTAGATCGAGGTAGCACAAGCATTAGAGCAACGCTGCAACTGCAACAATAGCTAGCACAAAGTCACAAAATGTGTACTTCTTTCCTTCTTTTCGATAAGTGGTGAATAATATATAGGACAAAAAACACAGCAAATGATATACAACGACGGCGACGACATGTGTTGATGACATCGTTCCTTAAGTAGAGTTATTCATCACATCATCAAAAAATATCGGTTCTCACGCTTTGAATTCAGGCATTCATCTTCACATCGCTGCGCTGCTCTCATGATTTTTTTTTCATGTCATCCCCGTCTCTCGATTCAAGCTGTTGCTCATAATGAGGAGAACTACAAGGAATAATATAATGCGGACGTATGCAATTTAGACCAAGATAAAAAAATACTTTGAGTCCTGCAACTAAAGAGATATCACCCACCCCAACCCCCCAAATCAAGCACATGCAGTTAAAAGGATTCAAATAGTTTTTCACCGCATTTCAACCTCGCATCTCATTCAGCAGAGAATTACTAGTCCAAAAGGTAGAAATAAAAAAACTGAAGTTTCATCATCATTATCATCATGTCCATCACGCCTCGCTTCGTTTCCACCATCATCATCACGACGATGATCAGCGTCTTTTCAAGGTATATAACACCAATGCAATGGAAGATAAAGTGTATTATAAATATTATGTGCCTGCACGTTCAATTCATAATTAAATACCTGTAAAATTGCTCAAGCCATATGTACACTCTTTTTACATCCCTTAATGCTATTTCACATTTGTTGTGAATTGTGAAGCATCACGAAAATGTGTCTTTTTTACCATCTCTCATTCCTCGCTGCCCTTTATCAGTTGAGCACATCTTTAAAAAAGATCTGACAAAAAATAAACTCCTACGTTACGTTACTGAATTCATTTAGCACGATAAAATTATGCATTTTGTTTTGTGGCATGCATGGTAAAGCGCTCCTCGTAAAACCGACTAATTTACATGCAAAAAGGAAATGAAGCTCTTGGTTGAGTGGCGTTATGCATTATATTACCTTAGTTGATATTGGCGTCTTTGCTTTGTACATACACATATACTGCTTTTTTTATCTCGCTTTGCAAAGATGCTTCACATGTGTCTCTCTGTTGAAGAAAGCATGAGAATGTTTTGTAACGTTTCGAAAGGAAGAAGAAAAACAATTGATTTTTCTACATTGAACTTCTCCATTTAAGTTTTCGTGGAAGTGTAGCGCATGTACGTAAAGAGATGAATAGACTTTTTTTCTGACAGATTTTTTTGCTTCAAAAATTGGCCGTGACCGTGACAGTTGGATACCTTCTTTCTTATGTTCCCCTTTATGTTCGGAAGATTTTCCAATTCTTGAGTATTTTTTAAAAGAGGCTCGTTGTTCAATCAAACTCAGGAGAGGAGAGAGCGAAGTAAAAAGGATGAACTTTTATATCCGTAGAATTCCGTGTGCTTTTATCTCCTACTCTTTGTTAGCAATTAAAGGCATATATCTATTGACTTCTGACGAGCACTTTTGTCTGCTACATTTAAGATGGAATTCTTTGTTCTTGATGATGGACCTATTAAAGAGAATTCAAGGAAACGAGTTCATGCACGTTACCTTATTAAATATGTGCACTGTGTACCTAATTAAGCGAGCCATTATTAAATCACAGAGAAAATGTCCGTCTATGTTTGTGTGTCTGCAGTCTGCATGGCTGTTTGTTTTATTTACAAAACCATTTTCTCTTTCTGTTTCAAATTTCTGTGTGTGTACATTTTTATTTTTCTATTATTTTCCACGTGGTTTACATATTTTAAAAATGTACTAGAACAATTTGAATGAGAGTACTACAATTCAAGTATGAAAGAATACACATTTGAAAAACTTTTTGGTGTAAGAATGTAAGAGTACTTTAGAAGTTCTCTTAAATGATAAATTTAAACATGAAAAGGAGTAACGTGACTATGTACATAGATTTGCTTTCGAGTTTATCAATTTAAATCGATTAACTTCTGCTCGATTATAACAATCAATAAAAGCAATCATTTTACTTCCATTCGCATAAGGCTTCAATTAATTTAAACTGACTACTGAAACAATGTATACCTATTTGTAGAATAGTACATACAGTGAGGTCCACTTCGGTGACCTAACTTGCGTTAGGGAAAGGGAATCAAACGCACTCATGCAGATCTACACACAATCATTAATTTACTCACCTCCCTATTGCATTTTGATCATTTTTTGCTTCAAATGTTTGTTGGTTAGTTAGCGTGACACTGGCAGAATACAACTGAGAAGAAGACGATCGAAAAAGATGGGTTTGACTAAACTAATTGGACAAGATACAATTTTATGATGTGCCAAATACCCTTGTAGAAGTGAAACTAAAAGTTGGACTTCTGTCTGGCACCATTCTGTAAAGGAAACAGAGATTAAAATTTGTTGACCTTCTGTTGAGCTCGGAATAGTCTTAATAATTGTTGCATGAATTTGATGCAGAATTCGTATATTTGTTTCGCGTTTTTACTATAAAGAAAGGCACAAAGTCAAAAATTGGAAAGTCAATAGATATTGCGAATAAAGAAATAATGTTAATGCTGTTACCTCTAACAAGAATCGTCATCGCCATTCGCCACCACCTTTCATCCAAATACCTACCTGTGCAAGCACAAATCTAAAAACTTTTGATAAATACGAGTTGTGTTGTTGTCGGTAAATGTTGTTTGTGAGTAACATCATTGACAGGATGTAGTTTATGTGACCTCAGCTTTAATACCAGCATATTATTTGTCTTTTATGCAAAACATAATTTGCAGCTATCATCCCTCCACCGAAATGAAAGGCAACTCTTTTCAAATATGTTTGGACGACCAATCTGACAAGTTTAGCTCTAAAGAAATGTCCGTCTGAGGTTGGTTCAAGGAGTTGTATACAAAAGTAGTAGCTATATTATGAAGCAGCTTATTTTCTTTTTTTTCGTCTTTTGAAAAGGCAGTGAAAATTGTTATGCGTCACGGTCGCATCCTGTCCTCTCGGTCATAACCCTTCCACAATCTTTCATTTTTGACTTGTTTTTATATGACTTTTTATTTTATTACTTTTGCACACATAGCTATTTTGGAGCAGGACTTTCAAGCAAAAACAAAATGCCTATTTTTCATCGGTTCACTCATTTTTCCACTGAACCTTTTGTGAAATTCACAATAATAGCACTTATTATATACCCATGATGATCTACAATTGCACGCTCAGCATGCCTAATTCCCCTTCGATACTCCCATTTGTTTTGTCGATATATATCTATCTATCTATACGGTAGATATTTGATATTGCAAATTGTATATCTTCATCAAGATCCCCCGCTTCTGTCATGACCAAAGTCATCAGAAACAAGAAGTCACTTGGCTAACAACATCTTCTTAACTTGATTACGCAAGCCATCAAAGTTGTTCTCTTTATATCACCGTGTCGTTTTGAAACTGGGCTTTTCATAGATTTATAAAAAAGATAGTCACTACTATGCAACAACTTTGAAAACTTGATATTTATGCATCATTTTTATAGATTACAGCATCATCATCAACAGAAGAAGCAGTCATGTCATCATTATCGTTATCTTCATTCCCCATAAAACATCATGCACAGATACATACATGGCTCTTTGTTGACAATGAAAAATACCGAGAAAAAATATTCAGGTGAATCAAGTGTTCATTATATACTCCTTCTTTTAATTTCAGTCCAAAAATCACTTTTATTGCACCGTCATTCTCATCCACTATCCACGTCTCATTGAGAAGAGAGATTGCCACTTCAGGCCTCTTACCTCTCACCTCCACCTCATCGACATGTAGCCATTAGCCTATCAGAGGATTTTATAAAAGGTCAACTAACACTTGAATGCTGAAAAAAATTCGATATAGGTGTATAAACTAAACTCATATATATATTTGTGGCTGCTCTTGATTATGATTAAAAGAATGTTCAAGTAAGTGACTCTAAACCCTATACAATCTGGTCTAGCTCATTGGCTCAAGTCCCAGCCAGTGACACCTGAAAATGTTAAAAATCACGTTGCAGAAATTCATCAACCATGCATTCATACGTGACTGTTTTTGCATCTTACTGCCTACTACTATGTTTCTCATTTTGTCGCAATTCGCTCTGCTCCTTTCAATATTTCTTACCTTCAATTTTTTTGTTAAGTTTGCTTTACAATTTATTCTGTGTTGCTGTTGTGTACACTGTTCAGTACATTGTACATCATTTGTCCTTCGACCTGATCGTCGTCACTCAGAGCGGTGAGTGGTGACTCTGTGACTTTCAAGCTGTTATGGCGATTACTACCACTTCTATGCATTATGTCATGTGAATGAGTATGTTTAAAAGTTGTGTAGTTGTAGTTTAGTTGCCGTCTTATTACTTAAGTTCAATTAGTACGTACAGCTTATAGCTGATGCTTTTGTTACGCGTACCCTCTGCCACAGTCAATGTGAATGTAACAGGTAGTAGGATGTGTGTTTAAGTAAATATATTTGTTATAGACACAAAAAATTTGTCTTCCTGCATAAAAGCAAAAAGACTCCATGTAAAGTGCTACTAGAACTACAATATTATTTCAAAAACATGTATCCGTAGAGGATGGAGGGATGTAGTCTGATGTTTTGACTTTGTGTAAGTCGTGTCACGGTCATGACATTTCATGACACGTCATAGCCCTCAAGAATTTAGCCGAGGGTTGTGGAATGACAAAAATGAAAAAGGATAATGACTACGGCACGATAACATTATTGTGATGATGGCATATACAACAAAGGCATCTAAATAAATTATTATTATGCTTTTAGAACATTTCTCATTTCTCTTTGTGTGTGCTGCTGATGATCTTCATGGAGGAGAGAGAGAGAGAGTGGAGCTCTTGTCTAAAGCTGAAACTTACTTCACCACGTGAAACCATAAACGCTAATTACAAGTCTCGTTCGTCTCTGGCTTCAAGCAATATGTCTTTCCGTAGGGTAAATTCAGCAGTCGTATTCGTCATAATATAATGTGCGACATTTGTCAGTAATGAACCTCACTGCAAGGTAAGATTTGATGGCGGTTGATGCAAGGAAGATCCAAATAAATCCAGACCTCTGAACATCATGAGCTCGTTACTTTTTAAGAAAGCTCGGTTTAACTAATGCCTATACTAAATTATTTCTAACTTAATCACGAACTGGAAATTATACACAGCAAGCAAGCTAGTAGATTTTTCCACCTTGTAATTAGATAAAGATTCCGGAAAATGGCAAAAATGCATGAATAATATTATCATCAATTGTCAATACGCAGCTTTTATAATTGACACCTGCGATTATTTTAAAGTTATATGCTAATAGCTTTTTAAAGAATAAGTTATGTATTGTACTTATGTAGTAGCAATCAATACTGTAAAATAATTCTTACTTCATGCACTAAAGATTTTTGAGGCTGGAAACAACAGGTAGTTCGAGTAGAAATCAGTAAGCTCGTATTATATAGATGACTACAGCATCATTTACTTGAATAGTTTGAATCGAAAAACGCCATTAACTTAATGCTAAAAAAACCTTCAGATACAAAATGGTCTTTTGGTCGGTGATGATGATGCGTGATGTGATGACTATGACCTTCCTTTCCGTCCGCGTCCTATGGCCACAAGAGATTTGTGAAATGAACATTTTCAAGGTTATTTGTCATGCATCGCAATTACCTACAGTCATTGTCATACCTACGCTGCGCTCTACCACTCTTCTATTAAGCATTTTTACAACAAAAAATCAGTATCATCCTTACACAAGATGTATGTGATCATGAGAGATCCCCAAGACGCTGGGCTGATGACGAAGATGACAAGAAGGAGGAGGAGGAGAATGAGAAAAATCTCTCCCTCTCTCCTTGACACGCTGAAAGACTTCAGACTCAAAACTTTAAACCCCGCAAGAATTTCAGGAGTCAGCAACTTTCGAAAAATAAAATTAATTTTCTTGGAACGACTTAATGGTTACATGTGGAACATCATTATTGTATTTTTATACGACAATGCGAATACATTTTCTTCATTAAGTGGTTTTACTAATGAGGATCGCTGCTAAGAATTCATATTAGCGTGGAGAGACAGATGCTACACTTACATATATGAAGCACTGAAGATGTGAATGATGGTCGTAATAATGGTAATGAAGATCAGCTTCCCTTACATTCTGTACTCACCTCGCCAGAGAGAAACAGCATGCATTTCTTCGTCATCATGATCACCACCGTCGTCAACTTGAGCGCTTGACATTTTGATGTGCAAAAGGATTATAATAGGGCAAAGGCAACAAACGGACGGGTGACGGAGGAGGAGACGCTACTAGTAAAAATGGAAAAACACACATAGAAAAGCATGCATGCATTATTTTAGACAGCACATAAAAATATTTTTAATGTGTTGTTTTCCGTACGTTATGTGTAGCAGCGCACACTGCTTTTTGTGTGAACTATAAAGCAGCATCATCATCATCACCGACTTTTTTCTACGACTGTTTTTGGATTTTTGGCATGGCATAACCTATAACCTCCTCATCTTCGATATTATTACACAAACGTGTAGAGTATGAAAAAAGAAAACGAGCCCCAGCAGTATGATGGTTCGGTATTCGCTATTACGGCTACTAACTTCTAGTACTGAAATACGTACAATTGTGCAGCCTGTTTTGTAGGTGAACTCTGAGAAGAAGAAAAAAACTGATGAAAATCCTGTGCTAGAGTTTGATATTATGTGTGTGCGCGAGTGTGTGCAACGAAGTTGTTAGAAATGTTTGATGTGTGTGTATAGCAGTTTGATTTTCATAAGGCATTCAGGTTAGGGCAGGGTTCATACAGTGTTCTCCTCATCACCAGATCAGATCAGTTCAGTGAGTTCAAGCAGCTCCGCTCCGCAGCACTCGGCACCCTGTACATCTGCTCTAGAAGAAGAGCTCATCAGAGAGATCGACACAGAGGATAGAGGTTAAAATACTGTGCACTCTGTACTCTTATTCACCTCTCGAAACACAGCATTCAAATACGGTTTGGCTGAACACCAAAACTGTAACCTGAAGGGAAAGGAGGGACAGAGAAGTTGAAAATAAAATTGAGGAGGAAGGAGAAGATGATGAAGGAGCTCTACATAGTCAGAGCGGAATGAAATAGAAGTGAGCATACGAAACTTTGTGCAGAGAGCTGTAACCCCAGAAGCGTACTTGTAACAGAGAGATAATCCTCAACCACCTATTTTACATATAATCAACTTCGTCATCACCGTCGTCGTCAGTCGTCGTCAATGCATCAGGTCAATTTTTGAACTCGCAGAGAGGAGAGAGTTAGCTCGAGCTAATTTGATTACTGGGTGTACTTGGATGAACTGCTGCTGCTGCTGGCTGAAGGTGAGAGCTGTGTGGTGAGAGGCTTGTACTGTGGAAGGAACAGTAGTTGACAGAGCAGTGTGCTCATTTGAATCATTTATTCCACGAGCCACCGCGTGCGTGACACGGTTGTTGGACCGACCTGATTTATCTGGCCAAGTCTTATCTTCGTTTGAGATTTTTCGTCATCGGACTACCTGACTGAGGCCGAGGCGACTCTCTTTTTCCAATAGTTGGTCTCCAGAGATCCTTGTCGATTACAATACGTTTTCAAACTCGTTTCGTCTTCCTACAGTGCATTGCTTATTGTCTGGTTTTCAATAAATGCAGTGAGTTAACTCGCAACATCAGTGTTTTTTACCCACTTCCCTGACAAAGTGAACAAAGAGACGTAATATTTGACCTCTAAGAACAATAACTTTACGAGGATTTACTTAAAACGTTCATTTGAGAGAAAAATGTCGTCGTGGTGAAGGACATAACGCAAGAGACAAAGATATTGTGAGAATTTCAACACAAGTTTTACAACCGGTATAAAGTGACGCCATTCTCAGCGAGTAAATTCATGAGACTGTTACACAATCATTTGTCAAAACTGCTGAACATTTGAAGCGGTCGTGCAAAACTGATACTACTTCAAAACTTGATACCCATTTCCTGGTGTTTACTTCAGTAGGTGGAAACTTTCTAAACAATTTCAGGATTGTCGGATGATCGGATCGTTCCCAGAAAAGTAAGTTTTAATTTTGACTCCATAATAATAGCAATAGCATATTATTCTATAGTTTGTAGTTTCTAGTAGCATGATTTTTTAAAGTAAATACTTTAAGGCTAATCAAATGTCAAGGATTAGTCAACACAGTACACAACTGTGTTTGAAGAACAAAGCATGCCTCGAAGGCAAGAATACCTTTGGTATGCATAATAATGGTGAAATGCCTTGCTCTAGATATTATGATTCTCTACACCAATTTTTCCAGCAAGAAACATCAGCAGAATAGCTGGATGGATTTCTTTAAGCATCGAAAGCCGGTATTTTACAATATTATGCAGGTTATGTAGCGGTTATTGCTAATTAAGTAGATGGCTGTTGTTCCCCTAAACGAACCAGGAAATTTTCCTACATTTGTTTATAAAATCCTTCCTTTTCCATTTATTATGGCGCTATAAAGTTTTTGTGACCTACTCTTTTGACCCAACAGTGGGCAAGTTTATACAGACATGGCAACTAATAGTTACGCCGTAACGGATGTTAACTTAAATATTAAATATCTACCATGAACTTGGTGCTAAAATCATATCGTGCATGCTTCTTGAAACGTGTATAAAGCCCTAAAAGCGTGCCGCACAAAAGAAGAAGAGAAAATGTTTTGTATCTAGGTATGCGTATCCGTACGTATGTATGTGTGAAGAAACATTAATGCAAGACTAGCTATCCATGAAAATTCACACAAAATCAATTCGCTCATACTCCGTAACGTGCAATAACTGCTGAATCTTTTCGTTGTGCTTCTGGGGAATTTTTCCCGGACGACTGACTTTGGTTTCAAAACACAAAAAACTGAAAGATGTAAAAAAAATCTTTTCCTTTCTATATACGATCTCACTATTGCGTATATAATAAACATGATCTCATTTTCGACATGTTTATCATTTAATATAAATATATTACAATGGCTTTAGGGGTGTCTTTAATACTTGAAGGTGACTAGACTATTATCATTCGTGTGATAGTACTAGAGCATTATGTCACATTAAGATTCTGGTGGTTAAAACGTAAAGCTACGCAGCATAATATGATAAAGTATACATTATGCAAAAAGAAACAGGTAGGTTGGCAGGCGATCCAGGTAAAAAATGTACTGGTGGTTATGTATCTGTCGTTGTGTCCACTAAGCTTACAGATTCCAGATAGTGACTGTTGTGGACACTGAATGGAATTAGACGAGCTAAAGAAAGAGGAACATCAGTAATATATGTCTTAGCCTGTAAAAATGTATGGAATTATGGAAGTACTGGAAGCATAGAAACTGAAAGAGTATTGAATAAGAGGTTTTTACGTGAATGGATAGACAACAAACATTCGCGACGGATAAAGTTTGAATTGTTATCCTATTTCATGCGTGTTATACCATATTTTTTTCGGGAATAAATTTGCAGTTCAAAAACGCAGTACATGTAGGTTTTACATTATGAGCTACAATAATGATGTTTTGAGGATGTTGAGATGTGGTAAAGTGGTACTACAAACACTGATATGAATGTAAAAAATAGTCAACGACTGGCTCTCTAAACCTAAATGTTGCTGTAATATAGGTAATCATACTAAATATCAGTGAATGATTTATAATGTATAATGAACAGAACAAAGAAGCAGGCAAAATATGATGATGAATGATGATTTGATGACCGAAAGGGCATAATGCGACAAGTCCTAAGCTTAACTTGAGAGACGAATTTTGAAGTAGTTTTTGTCATTAATATTATTATTACTTCTCAGCATGACAACGACAATAAAAATGGTCACTTAATTCTATAGCTTTTTTCTCATTTGAATTTATTTCCCTGTTAACAATAAACATAATACGAGGAATGACATGATGCTGAAAGGTGTTTGTCGAATATTATTACGTGTGTATTTGTAGGTGCATGCATGTTTTTCTGACATGATGCATTTAAAGATGTATTTAGAAGGAGGTTCATTTTCGAAACTGTAAGAAGTAATAATACAGTTTTTTATTGCCTTATCTTTATTCTCGTTTGGTTGGTTGGACAACCATGGACACGGTGTGATGTGATCAGATTCACTTCTCTTGTGTATGGTACAGCTTCAGAGCCTGTTTGCTGATATGGTGGCATCATCACAAAGGTGTGAAAAGCCTCTGTGATGTTGCTTACTACTACTGGTAATAATGATGATGATCTGTATAGGTATTTCATTTCTCCTAAGCAGTAACGTGCACTCTTTCTTCATTATTATGTAAGTCTTATTATGTCGCTGCTGTGCATCTCTGATATACTGCTCTGATCTCGTCTTCATTTTCATCAACATGTACACAAATCATCATCCCTCGCGGCTTCAAACAATGCATCGTTGACTGATTGCATGGGATTCTTTTCTTCTTGGAAGATGACGACGACGACGCTTTGCTGGGTAATAATGAAGTGTTGATCATCGTCATGGTACTCTCTTCTCCAACAACAAGCCAATTGCCGTGCTGGATCTAAAGATGCTTGTCCCAACAATGTAGTAGGCAAAGCATGTTATTACGTGTGAACAGTTTTACTCTGAGAATTGTCATCAAAAAATACATTTTAAGCTTGTTTCTCAAAAGACTTGCAAAGTTTTGTCCCCTTTCCCTCGATAATGGTGGCGGCAGTGTCGCTTGTGACGATGATATGTCAGCCTGAGAAAATGCATGAAAAAAGGCAAAACCGCAAAAGCAAAAGCGCAGAGGTCGACTCGCTGGATTCATAGTGTAAAATTGTATTAGTAAAACTACACAATGATATTCTCGCATATTATTACAATATGCACAACAATTTGTTGGCTACATATTATAGGTGTTACCAAGTGTAATCATGTAATATGCAAGCTTATAAACTTCTACCTCTGAAAAGGGTTTTTATACATGTTTGAACAATGTATATGCAATAAAAAACGTGAATGCAAGCCTTTTCTACTTTAGGTATATATTTTATTCCTCTCTTATAATAATGGTGGCCTGGCTGGCCGTAGTGATGACGACGAAGTTGAGGTTGAAGTGAGTGATCCTCTCTCTCTCTCTTTCTAAAAAGGCAAAAGTAAAGTGGGAGCGAAGCAAGATAGAACAGCTCAGTCAGTAGCCAGGCCAGAGTAACAGCAGCAGATCTCCACTTTTTTATTATTTCGTTTCTTGTTCCCCTCTTCTCCACTACTAGTTTTCTCATCCTACATGATATTTTCTGTTGGATGTATTCTCTACACCTATAGATATGTATGTGTTTTATAAAAACTTGCTTCGGTTATAGGGGAAAAATATATATATTGTGGATATACACACACTCCATAATATAATGCTCTCTTTTTCCAATTCAGTTTTTGCTTGCTGCTGACCTTCGGTCGGTTCACCAGCAAAAAGGCCACCCACCACCATCAACGACACGACCAAAGGGGAGAGTGCAAGCAAAGTCGCGAGGTACACGGTACACACATATCATCAGTATACAGTACTATTTTGACTCACAGTCAGTGAGTAAGTTTTTCTACACCGCAGAGAGAGCACCACCACCACCAAGAGCATCACTGCCAGTACAATATTTTTTTCTGGGTTTATCAAATGCAAGGATGTGCACATCCGCTCATCACTATCGTCGTGTCGTGTCGAACACAAAAAAGAGGGGTTTTTGTAGGCAGGGGAAGCAGCCATTTTTGAGAATCTCCTCTGAACTCTCTTAGTTTTCACAGGTCACCACTCCTATACACACACGTACACTTAATGCCTTCGTGACTCTCTGCTCAACCACCGGGGAATAAAACGCTGGGTGGCTGGTTGATGATATTATCGTCATGATTTTTAATCATGAGTGTGAACTGCACATTGCTATTGTTATAGAGACGCCAAGGAGATTTAACGGTGTGGTGTGAGAGCGTCTGGTGCTAGTGGAGTGAACGCCACTCACACGGAAGGAGTCCTTCAGAAAATTATATTGAATGAATGATTTCTTGTACATGAATCCGCTCAAAAAGCTTGTATAGCGAGGAGTTGCCATTTACTATAAATCGGTGTGCTGATTAAATGGAGAAAAAGGGACCTCATTCAATACTCTCATGCATATCTACGCGCTCGTGTTTCCTCTGGTGTCTGGAGATAACGAAATGATATACAGAAAAAGAACAGTGAAAGTTGACAGCTAGTTCGTCAAAGCGATCAGAAGAAGCGTATTTTAAACACATATATAATTTATATGTCTAACTTGCTACTTCAAGTGATTTCAAACTGCTAACCAAGACATATGCCAACAATTCAGTGAAAACAGGTATTGGAAAAATCCCTCTGCATTTGGAAAAGGGTGCATTTTTGTTGTGCATTCCCTTTTGTCACTGCAAATACACATTCATAGATAAATTATATAGAATTAAGTATGTGTGTCGTACAAAAGATGTTAATAATTTAGTTCACGTCATTAAGCCGGCTTTTTGATATATCATCGTGGTTGCCGTCGTCAACTAAATAATATTATGGATGGGGAAAGAAGCTAGAGTTCTATGCAAAGCAAGTCATAAGTTGTCATTAGGGATTACTACTTCGGCATCTGTTATTAACTTTGAGTGCATGTATTATCCATGAAAAGCCTGCACATCTATTTACAGTGGATGCAGGAGAATCGAGTGTTAAAAAAGTTTGAGTTAAAATTTGTTTATGTTGAGCGTGGACTCATTTCCCTTACGCACACTTGCTTAAGTATATGCCTATGCATATAGGTATGTATTTATAATAATGATAGCAATGTGAGGAATTAGCACACTAATAAAAAAATTGCAACAAATTTTATGTGTGTAGGCTTATCGTTGACATAAATTCCAGTCTATCTTGCAAAACGTTTACGACAAAAATAAGTCTACTGTAAATTTGAAATGCGAAATTAAGCGTTAAGGAAAATTGTATAGTTCAGTTCATCTAGAAGTTGCTAAAGTTGAAATCAAAGCAGAAAATTATCAGTGCAACTTATTTTGGCACATGGACTATTATTAAGGTTTTCTTGATTGAATAGATGATTACGAAGGCTAAAACAATAGATACACAAGAGAGATATTTAATAAGCTTAATGAAGTCGTCTTATACGAACCATACGACACCAGATAAAGACGGTTTTATTTGATATTATGCCGTTTACAATTGCGAATTGAAATTCACTGTAAACATTTTATTTCATTATTTGCAGTTTTACTGGCTTTCCCCTTTGTCCCACATCACAGTTCATTACTTTTAGAATACAATGGTAAGTGCTTCTCCCTATTGTGTTTCCTTAGCCAAAGTTTCTTGGTAAAACTTACAACTAAAGAGGAAACCTAATTTTCTCTTCTTTGCTTTGAATTGACAGGCTGTAGATTTAGTTAGCATTATGGATCAGACAGGACTGAAGAGTATTTTCGATTCCTTTGATCTGGGAAGAACAACATTACAAATGACAGCAGACGCCTGTGTGGTTTGCGGTGATCGTGCTTCAGGTAACTAAAATCACTGCAGACAAATAACTTACATTTTGTGTGTTTTTGACCAATATTATAATATTAATTTCCTTCCCCTCCATGTCTTGTTTAAACAGGTCGTCACTACGGAGCTATAAGTTGTGAAGGATGTAAGGGATTCTTCAAAAGGTCAATCCGGAAAAAGCTGGGTTACTCGTGTCGTGGAAACAAGAACTGTGAAGTGACAAAACATCACAGAAACCGTTGTCAGTATTGTCGATTACAAAAGTGCCTGCAAATGGGGATGCGCTCTGACTGTGAGTAACATGAACAGCATGCATTAAAAATGTTTTTGCTCCATATGCTATATTTTTTCTTTTTATCTAAGTACATACTTTTATTGTACTCATTATTATTATTATTATTATTTAGATTATTTTATGTTAGCAGTAGCAGTAGTGTGTAATGCGAGTCATAATTATCGTTTTTTATTAACATGATGACAAAATTGTTATCATTTTTCTCCGCTTCGCGTAGAGAATGAGTTACTTTAATAAGCTCAGGGTAGTTTCTATGCACTTGACAATGGAAGTAGCAGTGTTTTACGTGGTATCCAGTGTCTGTAGCTCAGCTCAGCTTAGATCACAATCTGTCACACAGCAAGACGATATAACATGCAGCTAACATAACAATCTTTCTTTATTATACAAACATTACATTAAGTCGTCTTCTTGATGCCACGAGACGAGAGAGATAATGGCAGTCTTTTACATTCCAAACAAGGTGGCCGCAAAAGAAGACGATAAATGAGCATGCCATTTTTATCTGTAGCTGTTTTGTTCAATTTTAAAGAAAGACAATCGCGTTAATCCGACTGTAAGTCATAAAAACATATTGCATATAAAAATTAAAAGGGGTATACGCACGAGAATGCAATATAATATCTCCCCAGTCTATTTTACTCTACATAAAAAATGCAATATGGTATAGTATACTTACGGTTTAAATCTTTGTTCATTTTCAGTGATTTTTTTTTATAAATTAAATATTGTTATGATTTTTTTTATCTTTGTTATGGCTCGAATTTGCATTAAGTTTCCAAACTATTTTTTTTATTGTCTAATTAAGAAACTGAGTTATTAGACTTTAAACGAAGTGACAAAATGATTTGATACAGAAGCTGAAGCTATGAAAACTAACAACAGTAACAACACTGTTACGCTTTGTTTTGATGTATCCAGTAGCTCAAAGATTAAGTTCATTCCCACACATTTTTGGTTAAGCTTTCGCTTAGAGCAATATTAGTTTGATTAATTCAAGAAATGCATTTTACGTTAACCGAGGAAGGGTTATTTTTTGTGGTTAAGTAGTTAGTTTATCTTTTTAGTTAAATGAATGTTGCAATGAGATTTTTTTTTTCAAATTATTATAAATCATGCAACTAAAAGAAAGAAATAAGACCGAACCACTAGCTAGGGACCATGGTTTTCTGAGAATGTGACTGGTTTGGTTTTTGTGCAGCAGTTCAGCACGAGCGGAAACCCTTGTCAAATAATGTCAAAAGGGATAATCAAGAAAGTGCAGTGGCGCCCCTGTCTCCAACCTCGTTTTTCAACAATTTCGATCCCAACGTAAACCTGAATCGGTCCGGTTACATGGTATACGACAATAGTTTTCCAGGTATGTACATATTTTCACTACTTTTTTAAGATGATTAATGAGAAAACTGCAATTTGGCGAAAAATTGTCTTTATGGAAAATTTTTAATGCTCTTTTCCTTGCAGAAGATGATGAGTCGGAAAGTGCTGGAGAAAGTGATTCAGCCGAGCGAACCGCTTTGGCAAAAGCTGCAGAATCCATCAACTCCGTTGTCGAGGTTTGTGGTTCTCGTCATTGCATATGAGCTTTAACTCTCCTTTAAAATGATTAATTTATTATTAACCAGCGTTGACTTTTTTTTTAATTTCAGGGAAGGGAAGACACTAGTTGCTCAAAAATGTTTTCAGAGATTGACCTAGATGCAATTGTTCCAGAAGACTGTACCCAGTTTTCTTTAGTTGGTCCCGGACCCTCCTCCTCGAACGGAGTTTATAATACACAAATAGTCTGCGAGACTGCTTCTAGACTCCTTTTCATGTCCATCCATTGGGCCAGATCATTACCGGCTTTTCAGGCACTTAGGTAAATATGACGCGAAATCATAATTTATATGTATTTAATTTGTGAAGACAAAAGGGGGGAGCTTCTAGCATGTACTATCATTTTCACACTTTGCAATTCAACTTTGTGCTTCAGATTCTCACTACTATTTTATTAATCAGTTAATGAGTTAGTGCTTAAAATATTATATTGTTTTGATTGTATGATTCCAGTTCTGACATGCAAGTCACCATCACAAAGTCGGCATGGAGTGAACTGTTTTCCCTGGGTCTCATTCAATCCCAAGACCTACTCTCATTAGGAAGTGTGATGAGTGGATTCCTTCTTCACCACCAACTTAACAGTCCCAACAATAGTGCTCAGCTAATAACTGTTGCGGAACATATGACAAAAATTCAATCCTTTATCAAAGCAGCCTCCAAATTAAATATGGACGACTATGAAATAGCATCATTGAAAGCTTTAGCGCTGTTCAGCCCTGGTAAGAATATATATATTAATATTTTTTTTTAAATTCAGTATTATCCCCTGATTTTGTGCACTTTTGACTTTATATAATGATCTTTATATAATTTTACCATTTACAGATCGCGTTCTGGAATTCGGCGCTCCAGTTGTAAATGCAGTCAGGGAATTACACTCACTCATTTCCAAACAATTAATTGAGCATGTTAGTTCCCAAAGGGATGACGATGTGGTTAATGTGGCGAATATGTTACTTTTACTTCCGGAACTACGGTAAGCAAAACTGTTTTCGTTTGTTTTTAATACACAGTATCATATTATGCAAACTTTCGTACTGATGCAAACTATTTTAATAGATCCCTCAATTCTACGACAATTGAAGAAATATTTTTCACAAACGTGCTGGGCACTACACCAATAGACACGATTATTCCTTACATTCTTAAAATGGATCCTGACTTTCAGACAATACGTAAGCATTCAAGTTGATCCACAACTGTACAATTCTTATTAGCAGTAATTAATGCATTATTAGTGTAGAATGTGCGAATTTGGGTTACTAATTTTGATTTGGTTAATTTGCAGCTCCATCTCACACAGAGAATAATATTGGCGAAAGTTCGAATGACGAGTGAACTGAATAAGGCTGGATTTTTTTTATATGAGGAGATGTTTGGTAGAATCAAGACACATTGCAACGTTGACTTAAATACTAAATACGATCATTACTTAACAGATTGAAAGAATACTATTATGAATAATTATGAAATAGGATCGCAACTAATTCTAGAGTTCTACATTTAATAATATATTTAGTCTAAGAAGAGTAGGACTGAGAGAAATCATTTTAATGAATTTTCAACCTTAAGGATAACCTTGTTTTTATCATTGATTGTCAATACGTCTCCGTCCAAAAGTTTCTTTTCTTATGAGTTACAGGTGTTTCTTGTCCCACAAAACAAGTCAAATGCAATTTTCAGGGAGAAAAGGAATCACATCACACTAAGATTATGATTTTTTAGTAGGAATAATCACAAACTAGTGAAGAGGGTAACGATAGGATGTTGCTATTTTCATCAAATTAATAGTCAAGCCAGCGAATCGTTAGAACTTTATCGTTCGCTTGCTGTACATTTTATTTCGTTCCTATGTCGGCCATCGGCGCACATTGTATTTTATTCTGTTACATAGTTTGTTTTTATGGTTTTAATAGAAATGGAATAGAAACAAGGTGAGACAATTTAAATACGGACCAATTATATTCACTTTTGTAGTATTAGTTGGCAATAGGTAGTTTTTTTCCAAAAAATATTGTCGTCGTGTCTGTTCGTATTAGCGAGGTGAAACCACGATATACTTTTAATTTGATTGTTTGTAAGGGACATATACATTGTTAGAAATATGTTCAATGCAGTAAAAACTATTATTGCAAATCTGCTGCTGATTATATTTCAGTCAATGTAACATGAGTAATTTGATCTTTAGAAATTGTCTCCAGGTGAGAAAGATTTCTTTAGAGTGTACTATAAAAGACGCGTGTAAAAAGTATCCAGAGACAGGTTAACCCTGTTTTTCATATAGAACGATAATATGTAATCTCTGGTAATGAGACAAGCATAATGTGAGGAGTATAAAACATGTTTTTTTCAGTATTCACTTAATATTATTATGTTATAGTATTTAACGAATTTTAATTGTAGTCTAGCAAGTAACCTTTTTCAATTGTTGATTATTATTACTATATAAGTTAATAGTTTGATGTTATGTATTCAAATATGATATAATTTGTATAGTGCATCAACAATAAATGACAAACGTGAAGGAAAAGCCTTTTATGTGGTTGGTGGTGGTGGAATGTACTTATTCACAATTCAAACATATTCCTAATATTTCATTTTAATAATTATAAACTGTCTTCATGGCAGTGACAGAATAGGCGACAAATTGGACTGAACTACTTTCTCTTTTCCTTTAAGTTATAATGTTCTGACTTTCAAACCTCAAGTAAAGCATTATAACTTTTTTGTCAAGAATGCATTTGATAGAGCAAAACGTCAAACTTTCATTGGTGAAATATGTTAAATCAGTGATACGTGTCTATAACCTCCATTTTATGTTACAATACAATGATTTAGCGAAATGAAATTATATGCTGTTGATAGTCAGAAAAGAATCATTAACGCATTACAACGTTGCTGCGTTGTTGAAACAGATCGAGCTTTTATAACTTGAATTCGTCGCTGACTTTATTTGTTACGATACAAATGTTACAATTATTCATATATTTACCTATAATCAACATCGAATTGTCTCGCTTACTTACTATTTATGCATATTTGCGGTAACGAATTAGGACGAATTTACGAATATTTACTCTTGTAATCGCAACATTACCTTTGTTGGCCATTGTCGCCATGGTCAAAATAAAGCTACACAATAATAACGGTTGACGAGGACCAACCTTGATTCCGGTTTTCGAACATTGTTAACTAAAAAGTGATCACCATAATCGAAAATCAATATTTCTTTGCAAGTAATACAAAGTCTATGTGTCTACGTTACATTACACATTTTATCGCGTTTAGAATTATTACAGTTACTCTTACCATTACTTCTAGCATGTTTGCACCTTCATTTCAAAGTTTGTAATTTTATAATAACCTTAACGATTATATTGACATGATAAATTCATTCAATAATTCTCATTAATACCTTATCTATCTCTACCTCTCTATCATAATCATAATTGCTTCAAACAGCTTCCTCTGCCTCTGTTCTGTTGTCTGTATTCCAATTTTCCAATACACCATACCGTAGATACGCTTATGCAGTTCATCTTCCAACTTTACTTTTTGCTTCTAACTACTACGCTGAATTTCTTACCTACAATTATTATTAATCTTTATAACTCATCCATAAGACTACGCAGGGTATATCTTCCAACTTCCATCTTCATTTTAACGCCCGGTTCCACAAAACGCTGTCAAATGAATCCACCCGACAAATAATAATATAACAATATCGTTATGCATTAACGTTATACACAATTTGCTTTAAATAAACACGACGAGAGGTTTGTGTTAAAAGCTAAAAATCAACAAGAAATTGGAAACAAAATAATAATAATAATAATATTAATAATAATAACAACCTAGTAATTATACATAATTCTTTAAATATATAGCATGTTTTTAACTAGAAAAGTACGTCGTCATAAGTTCATAAAAATAGTGAGATGATCATATATTAAACTAATAATTTTAATTAATCATGATAATAATGCGTTGTATCTTATATCTTCATCAAATAAAACGTCCGAATGCCAGCCTCCAATTATGCAACAAAGTTCTTACCCAATTACCGTTATGTACAAGTATTATGTATACTTTAAACTTATCCAATTATTATTACAAACGTATGAACGAAGGCAGCACTTTTGTTTTGTGTTGCATAGATCGTATATGTATGTACAAAGTGGAGAAGCAACGCTACCAGCACAATATTTTTTTTAGCGAAGTGTTAATGAGTTTCATCAGTGTATCATTTAAATTATTTTGCTGTGAACGTGCTCATTTAAAAAAGGGGGACTTAGTCGGTAGGATTGTTGAATATTTTGTAGCTTCAACTGAGGAAGTAGCAGTACTAGAATTCATGATGATGACAATTACTAACGCCTACAAACTTACTTAATTTTTAATATAATATTGCGCTGAGTTTCCCATTTGGTATTAGAAAAGTGACAAAATTGATTACTAACAACATCCCCATATAACAGACATATTTTACCGAATAAGCAGTTAATAATAAAAATGTACATTTAATGTATGTATTGTATTATAATAACGTGTTATCCAGCAGGTTGGTATACACAAAAAACTCTTTAAGACGAATGACAGGAGGACGCTATCGCTACTTAACCATCGATTATGTATGCTTGACGACGAAAACGACGACTAAGTGTGAAAAAACTGACATAATTGCACGCAACTTCCAAAAGAATTAAAACGTAATTAATAATAACTAGAATAAATGGTGGATTGTTCACAGTGACGAGATGAAGTAGAAGTTGCAGATGAACAACCAAAGGTTTCATGAGATGCGTAAACAATGTAAAGGAATCCATCAGGATCTGCTTCGTTACGATAAATTTCAGAAAATGTGGACGCATTTGCGGGAAGATTGCGACCGTTGACGATCAGGAAGATTGATTGCGAAGAGTTAAGTTGTAAGCGGCGTCTGAAGCGATTATGAAAAAACATTTTTTGATAAATATTATAGTAAAAAGAAGGCTTGCCATAGAAATCATGGAGTAGCCATTAGTTTTTAAATACCGAAGAATCTTGATGAGTTCTCCAACATGAACATGTTCTGGTATGAGAAATTTGCTTCTGTCCAAAGGAGGCAACTGGTTTTCATGAGCATATCTTTCAATAATCACTGGAACTTTGTCAGGATATTCCTTTCGTACCTGTTCCACTTCTCTAACTCTTTGGCCTTTATTATTGAAAACAGAAATTTAATTCAAATTGGAGTAGTATGTAGTATGGCTGAGATTTTCATCTCTGAAACAATTGCTTTTTGTGCTTTTTAGATTTTGTTTTAAGTTTCAAAAAAATGTATTACCGAATGTACGGCGTTCCTTAAATGACTTTGGTAAGGCATCCATGGTTGCAAATGTGTTTTGAAAGGTTATCTATAATGTTACTTAAGCTGTAAGTGATGAAAATTGCTTAAAGAAAAGCGGGACAGCTAATGAGAAGCGGTCGCCAACAAATTGTCCCTCGTTTTCTGTGGAATCAAAATTAAAACACTTCAAAATCTCATTGGTGCAAATTGGTTTCGTGACAATGACTCGATCCCAATATGTATGAGATGGTTAGCGAAATGTAGCCGAACAGTTTTTAGTTTTTGTATTTTTTTTCTTTTGTGCAAATTATATCAACTTAAGTTATATCTTGTAAGAAACAATAAAAATTGCAGGATATAAATCTGGAGATGCTTTACTTCATTTACTATGTCATTCACATCCTATTTGAAACAAAAGTCAATCATTTTGATTCAAGTCTCAATACGTACAAATATTGTCAATTAATTACGGCACAAAATGCATGGGTTAAACATAACATGGAATAATTTCAGTTGCATCGTCGCCTAGCCGCCTGGAAGTCTGCACTGGAGTCTTAAATTACGTTTTTATTGTGCAGTGCAGATGTTACGATAATAAGCCAAGAATTACGACGTGGTAGCGTAATACGAGAACGTTCGCAAAGCGATATTGTATTGTAACTATCCGCATAATCATATCATAATGTCCCTTTATGTTATCTGAATGCATGAGTTGTTGTCATGACATGCAAGTGATCGATGTTCTGTTTGTATTTTGCATTCCTTCACTCCACCAATCCCATATATTACGTACGTTTGTGACATTAAAGCAGGAAGTTCTGTCAAGCATCTCTATTAATGGTCTAAAGAGCTTTATCGGCCTGACCTCTTGCAACTGTTCTTCGTTGTATCTCGTATGAATAGGCAAAAACAAATATGCATGCCATTTATTACTTCGATACACATTATTTTTAGAATTAGCAATCTTCGATATAAGCTGAAATGTCCCCTACAATGTCAAATATCCAGTGATTGACTCGAAATAATATTATTCATTTCTCTAGCCACGTGTAAAAGTAACTTTGTCTCTTACGTTTGACGTTACATTTATTACACTTGGTCATTGTCACAAATCACTGTCATCATAATATTATGCTCATACATAATCATTAGACAGTATAAACAAAACATGAACCACGAAAATGATGCTAGTGTCCTGCCTAAACATCCAGGTTTACTTATACTTAACTATTCTCTCTTGTATATTGCATGAAATAAAACTGCACATTTACCCTTGTACTTGCAGATGAGTCAAGTATATGTGTTTGTAATATACTTATACGTAGCTCATAGTCATTTGGAAGTAATATGTATGTTAGGCATGTGAAAGTATAAATATTAATGTGAATGTGTGATTATAGCTAAACATGTGCAATTGTAAATTGAAAAAATTGTAACTTAATACCAACCAGTTTACTCATATTACACTGCATTTTGTTGTATCAGTTTACATCGATGTCCAATGATTCATTCAATTTGTAATGGTAATCCTAGCCGTGTTTAATCGTCTAATTTGCAGAATATTGTGAATGACTAAGGATCACATGTTTGGACATAATATCAATGCAAAACGACAATGATCATTAACATGTTATGCTTAAGCCAGTGTAAGTTTGTGGTTTTAGGGTGATGCTTTCATAGTTGTTGGATATTGCTTCACATATTGGTTTAAAACAAAAATAATTACTTTTGACTTTACAAAGATGCGCACATGTATATCATACACATACGCAACGGTGTTTTTGCGTCGTAATTGGGAAAATAAATCAGCTTTCTATTTCATATTTTCAAGCAAATTTATGATGCGATTAAAAATTGATTCAAAAGGCCCCAAAATGAAGGTTTCTAGAATATAGAATTCTTTCCAACTAGTACTTTAAGATATACAATATGTGACATGAGAAAGAAGCACTACAATAAAAATGCTGATGAAATCCTTATGAATCATGCCACAGTTGACAATGACTGAGCTTCACATGACACAATTAACAATGGAGTTTTGAAAGCAAAAATAAAATAACTGCAACTGTCTCACATGAGCACCAAAAGACGCAATCTTTGAGCAAAGTTCAGTGGAAACAAAGAAACAAAACAACACTGATGTCGTTATGTAGAAACATTATAAAATGCTATAATGAATTGAACTTTCATAAACTAATCGAAAACAATTATAAAATTAAGATCAGTTTTGCACAAAAAACTTATCACTGAGCAGGATCACAAGCGTTACATGTAACTTTTGTATAGAAAAGCTGTGAGAATGAAGCACCATTTTCTTTTTAAAAACCAACCTAATACTAGCAGCAGTGGTTCCACTTTCCCATCTTTTAAAATACAAACTTAACAATCGTGGAAACAATTGGATGTTGTCATGTCTTCCACACAATTATAAAATACTCAAGAAAAGAGGTTAACTTTGAAACTTACCCTAAAATATAACAGTTCCACACGATTATTGCGAATGTTACGAGTAGAAATAGGATTTTTTTATAGCAATTATTATTACGACGATGACGATAAAAAGTAGATCTATTTGGTTGGTTGGTGATACTCACAAGAAATCTAAAAAGTCGACCAAAGTCTCTGTGTGATGATGATGAGCCTGACTGTATGTGTTCGTTTCGTTGTTGTTGTTGTTGCTTCTGTTGCTGTTGTTAAGCTAGTGGTGCTGCTAAGTGAGACGAAGAAAAGTTATTCATGTAGGTAGCTAGGTATCTATGTAAAAAATATTATTGCTTCTGCCACCACCATACACATATACTTTAGTTCACTTCTCTGTGTGGTGAGATCTTTTGTTTCCAACTGCGTATATTACGTTCCTACTTTTTTATCACGCAATTCACTGATGGTGTTCGTGCTGATGATGATGATGACGGTGATGATGATGATGAGTGTTGAATGCGTTTGTTTGTGTTATGTGTAGTCTCTTCTTGTGTGTATGTGTATCTTTTCTGCTATTAGATTGCTCTCAAGTTATCTTAAACCTTGTTACATGTTTGGCTGTTTATCCGATCCGACATGGTTTAAATTAAACTGGTAGTAGAATAATTGTAATTTTTGCGCTTGCAGCTTTGCCAGTCATTAGTCCTCTAGGTAATTTTAATTAGAGGTTGCAATCTGGGGATGAAAAAGGTTACTTGTAACTACTCATGCATGCTATTCACTACTAGATATTTGCAAATGTAGTGTGAAACAGAACCATAATTCATTTTATGCATTTACAATTTTTGCATCATTGACTTCATTGCTTGCATCGTTTACTCTTTCAGCAATTTACTGCTAGATGGTTTACCAGCTCTTTAATTCATCTGGTTCATGTGTATTCTATTTTATGATGCCAAGCATGTTTTTATGCATAGTGCACTTTTACTATATAGCATTCTATACAGCAGTATCGTCATATATCACACAAAAAAGTTGCAGGGTCTATAACAACGTATGTAACTGGTAGCAGAACCTTCACATTATCTTCAGTATTTTAGGTATTAGGTGTCTCTAAAGAATATAGAAAAAAATCATATTGGAACATCAACAACAGCATACAAATTTTTGCTAATACGTTGCTATGGAGAGTAAGGCAGTCTCAGGATCTCAGCTGAATCCGTGGACTTCACATATGGCAAATGTTTCACGCTAAAATCTTCAATGAAAGGAATATGCAGGTGTATAGATAAAATACACACAAAATTTGACATGGGCAAGTTCTCTGAAGTAAAGCATAATATTTCTCTTGAATGAGAGTGCAATTCGCGTTGATGTTGAGCCTTCATGTATCATAGATAGCCAACTCCTCTTACACAGGCATTTGCGATCGGTTCTTCTCCCTTTACATATGAGAGCACAGAAACAAGACAAAGAAACGTTCAGCCCAAGAACTCTGAAGATGCCACTTTTCTTTTGCTTTCTTTTGTGTGCTTGGTAGTGAATTGTATGCATAGCTTAAACGTGTAAAAACCAGGCTGTATAGCAGCAGGTAAGTAGGTCTGCTTTGTACAGTTACACAAGCAATAGATGAAATGCATGGAATCTACCAACTGCACACCTTATTCCCTCAAATCTTCTCATACTTTCTTACCTTGACAACACATCTGAAAACTGTGCATTGCGTCGTGATTAACTTTTATGCCTCAACTACCACAACAATTTTAAAACAAGAATGCATTCTAGTTTGTCATGTCTTCATGTGGTGGAAGTGGAAGGAAGTGAAGAACAATTCAATTTTCAGTTTTACCATCCCATCATGAGAAATGCGACGCTGTGAATTGTAACGC
>JAQIXW010000223.1:0-38995 GCA_034700685.1 Willowsia buskii
GAGCAAAAAAATACACAAAATACAGTCGCAATCCATACAGAATAAATACACATGAACGAGAAGAAAAGTTAAGCTTCATTCTTTTTTGTAAGTACGCACAAGAGAATATTTTTTCTCCGTACTATTTAAGGAAAAAGGCTTTTTCTTCATCACACGTTATAAGGTTCATCTTACAATATAAAAAATAACTTCAAATGAGTGCATGAATGACTAGACTCACTTGTATCTTCTTCAAGTTCCACTTTCCACGTACTTTAAGTGAAGAAGTCAACGAACAGTAAAAAATATTTAAGGTATTTATGGCTCATACGCGGAATGACATTTTTGGTGGGAATTGGGAAATACCTACTTCTTAATTGAATCAAGATTCCACTAGCTATTGAGAAGGTTACTAAAACTTCCCAATTTCCAATTTAGTCTTTATGTCCATAAATGAATATTGACGCTTCTCGTTTGCATGCGAACCCCTAAATGTTCGGCCCTATTTATGTTTTACATTTTAGCATGTCAGACACAACAAATGTGATTCACGTGCATCTCAGTTTTTTCCTTGTACGGTCTTGGGTAAAGGTGTAATGTAAAATTACCTGAACTGTGCATTTCTCCAGAGTAGTCCTTAGACCGATTGGGTAGTAGACCGTAGATAAATCATTGAATACAAATGTGTATTACCCTTTTGCTAATGCGAATACGTACTATTGACTATGATACGTAAAAACTTGCAATTAGTTAGTGTATGTATATACTATCTAGTTCAACAACAAACCATTCAAATACGTCATAAAAATGATTTGAGATGATCGATGTTCAGTATGTTCAAGTGTTTGAACAACAGTTTGACATTTTTGTCTCCATATAACTAAAGCAGTAAAAATGAGGACAAAATATACATGCTTATCTAAATCACGACAGCCAATGTAGACACATTTGAATGTATACGTCTCGCGGGATTTTTATAATGCCGGACGGAGAGTAATGATGAAACCGGAAGAAACTACTCTGCTCCTCCACCATGCTCCAAGGGGAATCACAGACAGAGGAGAAAACACACATATATATACATATACACATACATATATTCTATATGTAGAGGAAATGGAAGGATTGACTTTTGGCATTTCGCATGGGATATAAAAGTCGTCCTTGGGTAAATGTACCAAAACAACACTTCACTTCTGCTCTGAGCTGTTGATTTTTAAGCCTAGCTTTAGGACACAGACGGCAGACAGCACAAGGACTACATGTAAAATGCATGCTTTCTCCGAAATCAACGACTTTTAATTAGAAATAGAAAGTAATTTGTAATGCATGCATGTACAAAGTACACATATACATACAAATAGTAAAGCTAAACATTACTAAGCTATTGCTAGTTGACGTTGATATGGTTGAAATGGACGAACATTAAAGCATTAAATGCTTAGAAAAACGAATGATTTCCAAATCACGTTCGGTTTTGAGTACTTTCAAAGGAAGTGCGGAAAACAGAGGGAAAGCAGCTTAAGTGTGCTTTTCAGAGTTCATTTAGTATGTATAACCCAAAGCAAAGTCGCCAACAATCCTTTTGCCGAATGCAATGCATGCATGAATTTTATGACAAATTAAATTGATGTAGTGCATGGCGCATTGCAACAAAACTATTCTAGAGTAAGAAATAATGTCGAATTCAGATTTTAGGATGTGCTTTTATGCAGAGTAGACCAGAAGGAAACTTTCTCCGTTCTAACTATTTGGTGTGCAATAATTCATAATCAAATACACTTAGATTAAATAAACTCATTGATTTTGTCAAGATTATTATGGCAATTATCATATTATGTATTTATTTACGACGTGTGAACTAAACTGGCCTAAACTAATTTAATTTCCAATATTTATAAATAAATTATTTCGACATAAGCTTATATCGTTTTATAACGTCATACAAACCAGTAAAAACTCCGACTCCGACATGATATACAAAACTACTTCACCTAAAGCTACCTACCTACTATCACCTCAATCGTGACAAAAATGAATCTCGCTTAATATACATGCATAATTGATACTATATTCTCGCAATTAATTAATCCATCAGGGTACTGTATGCATACCTACGTTCAACAAAGTGTGTGTTATTGTGATCAGTGGACAGAAAACCTTTACAGTGCAACAGAAACATTTTTAGTATATATATAATATCTACATAATACCAAGATATAACGTTTCCTTTTACATTTTCTCTCTGGAAGTAAGCTCAGCTAGTTTTCGGCAATGCATCTAATAGTAGAGTCACCCGGGAGTGCTGATTGTATCTGAGAAGAAAGCATCCGCTCCGCCACTCACTCCACTTTGTTTGAAAATTGAGGTCAAATTCCTTGCGAATTCCTTTTTTATCAAAACAATAATTCAATCGATGAGACTTTCCCTAGCTCCTTTGCCAAAGCTGCTGGCTTATACTAAGGAGCAAATGACTGACATGGCAGTTAAGGTCAAGCACTAACAGTAAACTTCTGTGCTACGCCGGTGGAACTGGTCGATACTACACCATCCATAATGACCGTAATAACTAGTAATAAGTACATGATAGACTTATAGTTCGTCTGTGTATGTAGGTATATGTATGTATGTTTGTATTAGGCGTTACTGGCATTAGAACGAACGACCGTGCTTCGTGCTTGCATATACAATACTACTGTATGATATTATCTAACACAAATTCATGAGAAAAGAATGTATGAATGATTGGTCACCATTAATACTTGTCCATATAATCCTTTTTGTAATTGACAATAGGCAGTAGCATGCATGTCATATGGGCATTACAATCAAGCTGACTGGTTTTATGTCAAAAAATGTTGCATTACATTGCATAAAAACCGAAAAGGTTATTACGGCTCATATGTAGGAATAATGGCTACTAGAAGTTTATAGAGGCGAGGCGACTAACAATTTAGACATTGGAATTTCAATTGCTATTCTGCTGGACATGGGCAGGCCAGACTGGAAACAGGGGAAATGTATGGTATGTTATGTTTCACTATCGACTATGCTGTCCGAGTTATTTTAGGTAGTTCATATTTTTTATTATTAAGGTGAGGTAAACGACCCTTTCAAAAACAACATTGAAAGAGGAAAAATGTGACGAAATTCACGTTCGACTTTTCCATTCTCGTGAGTTCATATTTGGATAGCAAGTAATAGAAATTATTAACTATATCTTTTCCCACACATAAACAGCAAATTAAAAACAAGAATTCGTCCAGCTAGCAAGATACAATCAGGCAAATCCGTGTAAATGTGTATTATAACTATTATAACAACCATACGAGTCAAGGTATGCATAAGGGAGATCGCCATACTTATGTTTTTAAGCATCTAGAAAAATTTGGAGTACAAGAAAATTACCAGTGTGTAAACTACAATTGTTTATTTCATTATTATTGACTTTTGTTTTCAATGTGGTATGGCCAATGCTTTGTTATATATGTACAAATGTACGTACACATTATATATGGGTTTCAACCTCGGTATTTAAAATACATCAAGAAACTGAAATGTCACGCCATAAGTCACGCAGAAGCTTATTGATCTGCCAAAATTGGTTTGGTAATGAGTAGCCATGATAGACAAGGTGAGGAACATTATATTTCTTATAATTCTTTTAGTATTGAAGAGTCGAATGAAGAATTACACTTAATGAAAAAATCACTTCAAATTGTCAAAGTCAAAATAGTAAATGTCCCCACTTTGCTCTTTTACCATTACGGTAGTCTCGCCACAGGAGGTTTAAAGCATGCCTGGAAACGTGTAACTTGTTATTAACCAGAATTGGAAATTCTGGAGCCGATGACTTTTTGCAGGTTACATAAAAGGAAATCATGGATGAAAAAACCTGAGTTAGTCAAAGATTCAGTCAGACAAACAATCATGTAAAGTAAAACATACATAATGTTCCTTTTTTGGAGTTGCAGTTGAGATATTTTGACACATGGTGCAAAGATAACTGTAGTATTATGCCCCACTCATTCATAAGTTCTTCAAAATTAAAAAGGGCAAGGTATAAAGTGTAAATGAATGTGTATTAGTAAGACTTTTTTCTTGGTACTGTTTTATAACGTCATCAAGATTTCCAGTGCACTGTATTTAAGGTTGAAGCCTTGAAGACCATAAAATTGAAACTCTTAACAAGCATAATTAATTGGATAAAGCATCAGGCTTTTTCTAAAGTTTGCTAACCTACCTTGACTTTTTCATGAGTTGATGCATCCGGCTTGCTAATTATAGGCATGTACACGACGTACATACCTATCTGTCTGTCGGGAAAATATGTATCACCGTGATGTATTACATATACATAATACATATGTCACTGCTCTCACATTGGTATTGCTAATGCTTCATTCAAAGTTAAACGTCAACTTTCAGCATATGGCCTTGGATTACTTTCACTCCAGCACATCCACTCAATTTATTTTTTTCACTGAAACCCAAAGAAAGGTATATACGCAGCAGTCAATACCAAGCAAAAAACATTGCAGAAGTGGTACGATCAAGCAAACTCGTAACGAAGAGTGGCAAGAACACCGAGGAAAAAACACCGGTGAACTATTAGTCAACTTCCTTCCTGTTCTAAAAAGGCTGCTAGTTATTATTTCTGTGTAAAAATTCAAGGAACAAGACCATGTCGAAGTTATGAACACAATTAGCCCAAAAAATCATGACGGATGTTCTTCCGACGTACTACGGAAATTGTATACCATGCTATAACTAAATAGAATAGTTGACTTTTCACACACAAACAGACACATAAAGAGGATTCCTTCCCTTATCTACCTGCATACATACGTCATTTTGTACACGTGAAGGAGACGCAACAATGAGTAACAAAACTATTTTCTACACAACCAATGATGACTATGACATACTGCACTTGCCATTGTCGAATATATTAGCAAAATTTTATATGATGATTATACGATGTTTTCGTAACTTGTTCATTTCAAAGTACTTATAATAGTATGCAATAAGTGTAGAGGAGTCTATTCATTCAGCGAATCTAAAAAAAAACTGATGAAGTACAAACCAATTAACTACACAGTCGCTTCCCTTATGCTCTCTGATGCAACAAGCCAACGAGCAACGAAAAACAACAATTGAACAACAATAATACAATTTAAACATCTGCAAAAGGCATCTTTATTTCTGCGAGTGTGAAGCGGAGAGAAAGTGAAATCTGCAACATACAAGAATGCAATACAAGAAGCACACTTATATTTTATTACAATGATGATGTATGCCAGACTAAGCCAAATGCCAGTCCACCATGCACTCTGACTGCCTGCACACAATCTATGGTACTCACGAAATTTTTACCAATGCTAAGCTAAACGTATTGCTACTGCTGTCGAACAATCGTCAGCAAAACAGCAAAAGTATGTATCTTTTGGTGAGATGAAATATGTGCAACAATGATAGTCATCATGAAGTTGTTGTTGATGATGATGATGAGTAATAATAATGTTGTATTTTTACTTCTCGCGAGTACATATTTTTATAAATCGCACTCATGATCATGATACGCAACGTTAATATGAAAACGCAAAATAGCAAAACTGCTGCTGACGCTATCTTAAATTTTGAATTCTTAAATAGTATATTCATTATTGACATGCATGATAGATATTAAGATTGATGGATACCAGAAGCATGCCATTTTGTAGCTTTTCTTCTTGCTACTATATAAATGCAAATACATGTACATCAGTTCAGTATGAAATCGTAAATAAATACAGGCATCATGGTACTCCTAATCTCATCTTACAAATGACGATGATACTATTATAATATTATTATTATTATAGCTCTATTCTTCTCTCTTTCTTTCCATAGCTCTCTAACAAAACTCAACCACCGAGCAAGTAAAGTACTTCTTTTTTTTCTTCTTCTCTTTTTTTTAGATGATGATATGATAGCATCTAGAATTTCAGGTTTCGTTGCAGATTATAAATGCAGTTTTGCTACCTAAACGAAATGCACATCAGACATCACTTCATACCAATCACACCACTACTGCTTCTTCATAATTTTTATTATTGCAAATCAAAAATCTATCTCAACAGAACAGACCCAACAAGAAAGAGTTATATCTCACAAGCATGCATGTACTACAACCGCATTATGTCTGACGGTGACCTAATTTCCCCTTCCCCTACTCCCCTACTACAACTAACTACCTAAAGGTTTTCTCGAGAGGAATATATACATAAGGTAGAAAGAAGAGTACTATATATATATTATGAAAAGTCAAATAATAAAACAAAATAATAAGCAACAACAGTGAATGTTTAAGCGTCTTTAATAGTAACAAAAATACAATGAGAATATACACAATCCGAATCATGTAATCCTTTACCCTCACTTGCGTTCTTTATAAATCTGAATTGCTTCTTGATAGATGATTGTTGAATGAGACGTGATGTGAAACAGTCTGCCATTACTTTTTTCGCTGCTGTCATACTGAGCAATTCATATACTTTGATCGTTTTATTGATTTTGTCATCGCGTCGATCATGTCATGTCATGATGTCACCATTATTGTCATAGACAAAAGAAACATATACATAAAGAGAAGAAAACATGTAGACGCTTACGTTGTCAAACAAACACTTTAAGTTTGATAACTAGCCAAAGAAATAGTGAATTGTCCCATTTTTCTTCAAATCAATAAAAATGCACAAAACACAAGTTGCTTTTATTACTAGAAGTTAGCAAATGGGTGTTGGTTCCCAAATTCATCGGTGAATTATACAAATAACTTCAATTCTGATAACGTGATAAATTATGAAAAGTTCTCTGCATTCTAACCTAACTGGGACTTTCGCTTTTTTGATTCAAAAGATACATTTACCTAGAAATCATCAACAAAAAAGTGACATGACAGACAGCAAAAGAGAACCAAGGACAAATGATAATTAATTATTCCATTCCTTTATACATTCTGAGAAATCATTTGCAAAGAAAGGAAGGTGAGAGGAAATTTGTTGGGAAAGGTCCTCCCCACTCCACACTCACGTTGGAATGCCTGCATTATAGAAAATTTCCAACGTGGGATGATAAGATGAATTTCCATATATTTATACATATTTGAATATGAACATAATCAGTCAGACGGAAATTATATAGCCTTCTCAACTATTTTTTATGCTCAAGTCAACAAGTAGCTAAACCTTATTCATATAATGATTCGATTAAGAAAAAAATATGTGCTTACCTTGAATTGCTTCGTTGTGGATGTTTAAAAGAGACGGTTTCTTCAGTCTTCAATTTTGCGAACGATTGAACGTTTTGAAAAGTGCACTCAATCTCGTTTTGTTTACACGTCGTATTTTATTGTGAGCAGTTGGTTGTTGCAGACAGACAGAAAATTAGTCGGCAGAGATGATGAAGGCTACAAATTTACGAGAGATCTATGCTAAATGAAAGATTATCGTATCCGGTCATCGGTCTAATATCAACTGACAGTCAAGTTATTGTAACAAAAAACAATAACTATTGCCCTTATTTTCGAAGAACACGCAATTATATTTACAAAAGGAAAGTATAACTTTTATCAAGATGATGTGCAGCAGTCCAAAGAGTGGAAAGCACACTTTCTTTTCAAAAGGATAACGAAACTATTTATTTAGCCTAGCCGTTTGATGTGATGATGACTATCGACCAACACTATCAGTCAGAGAAGACACAACGTGGTGAATTGTAAAGACAGCGCACAAGACGAAGCGACGCAAATCAGTTCAACTGACACCCTCCCTCTCTAGAGGTCAACCACCTTTCTCGGTTCAAACAGAAATTATGATGACACAACTTCAGCCGAAGTTTTCTGGAAGAGAACCCGCGCACCTGTCAACCAATAATTAAAACATGGGTGTTAGAATGCCAGCATCGTTTAGGTCGTTCAAATAGCTGAGCCCGACTGTCGCTTGTCTGGTTCAGTTATGAATGACCTTGAAAAGTATTTGTCTGTTGATGTTTTTGTTTTTTGTCACAGTGTCGCGTCAAAAGGGTTAAGATGGAAAGATACGATACGATACACGATTAATCCAATATAGTCTAGATATTATCCACGTAATTAAAATTTTGTATAAGCTTAAAATTACGTGTACATACGTACCTGTTTTTCACAAAATGAAAGTTATTTCTGTCCAATTCGCATGGTTCCTTTGTCCTTGCCGCCGAAAATAGCACGCATACTTTTACAGTTTGTATTCCAAGAAGAAGACAAAACAATTTTTTAATCCGACAAAGACACAGAGAGCTTTATGTTTTCAATTAGCCTATTTTTAATTAAACGTGATTGGTTCGGCTAGCAATCAAACAGGAGTAGAAAGTAGTAGCAGTTTTCGTTGTAGTTTAAAGATGAAGAGCAAAGAAGGTACTATCACAAATGAGCACAAAATGTCGAAAAGTTCGGCTACATAACTAACTTGTGGAATTAGTATGGCAGTAAATTAATGAAAGTTTCGGTGCTGTTGACGATCAGCAATTTGAATATATAGCAGCCTTGTTCAGTTTAAAAAAATTAAAATAACATGTTGAGGTGTTGTTTGCTGAAAATGTTCTAGCTTCTGGAAGGCGTTTTCTTGCATAGAAAGTAGTTGCTTGCTAGTGTGCTCATGTACACACGCGCGCACCCTTTTGATAGTACCACAGTCAAGGACCAATAATGCTATATTTAAGTATTTCTCTAATAACAATGGCTTATTACTTATTTATCTTTAGACTAATTTATTAAATAATATTTGTACATTGAAAAACTATCTTAAAGTTTTCTTAACAAATTACTTTGGTACAAAATGCACATTTATGTGCGCGAATTAATGAAAAAAGACACGTTAATTATTACTAATAAATAGTATTGTAGCGAACACTTTTATGAAGAAATGCTTTTTTTTTGCTTCGGAGGAGAAAATATGCTAACAATTATGGATAAATGTTACAAAAAGTTATTATTTTTTTTACAAATTTTTAACTGGTTGTTTACTGTACAGGTACTGGTTCTATGTAACAATAAGTATATGTATATAATTAAAAATATCGTAACGGTAGGTTAGACTAGGGTTTTACATCAAACAGGAAACAATTTAACAGGGAAATTGATAATTTCTAAGTTAATTAAAGTAAACATCAGCTTCGTATTCTCCACGCAATCATTTCAGTTTCCCACTTGAAAGGAGTGGACTATCCTTCTAAATAATTTACAAATTATATATATTTTAAAATTTAATCTCAAATCACTTTCTTTCTTTACAAAAATCTACCCAAACCGAATGCGACCCAGCTGCAGGTTTTCGGTTATTGCAAGATAAGCATAAGATTAAGATAAGATAACCTTCTATAGTACAGCATTAGTAAGATGATAATCTGGCAGCATTGATTCAATTCCTCCCTTCCTTGTGAGAATTTGTTTATGTTAATTTTATTGATTACTGTACTAAAGCACTGATTGCATATTATTGAGATGATTGATTTATACTTCTGCTGTGTGATTGCGTGCGTGCAGTTTGTGGTGATTAAAGTCGGTCACAGCCATCAGCAACAACAGCAGTTCCATATAGAAACATTAATGATCTATTTTCATAGTGCACTTTCAGGAAAGAGCAAAAACCTTATTCAGGCTCATTATTGATTGTACTGGATAATCATTATAAATCCGCATGATATATACATGCATGTAAAAACTGGCTAATCTAAATATACATATATTCTTAATCTTTTGTGATGATCTGATACACTTGCTAACTTAACTACACTACATTAATATCTTTCACATTAAGACAGCAAGTTGTACTGTACCGAGTACACGAAGAGATAGAGAGAGACACAGACACAAAAACACACGCGTTGATTGATTACTTAATGAGAAGGATTATTACTACAAGAGTTTATTCACAGGAGGAAATTTTGATGGAAGCATAATATTGTGTTATAATCAAAGCACTTTTATCTATGTAGATATCTATTTCTATTAATAATAATTTTGATGGGAATAATAACAAAAACAGAGGAACAACAAGGCAAATGGCAATACTTCCAAATCCCAGCCAGCAGCAGCAACACCAGTAAAAAACCGTGGTGGCCTATTAAGTAGTTTTCGTGTAGCTGGAGAGGAGAATTGAATTTTCCAAAACGGATCTTATGTATTTTTTTTATTAATATATTATTATTGCTCATATTTTGCCTCTGGCCTTTATTGTGGTGAATGCAGTGCTTATTTTATGTGTAGGTATGTGTGGCTTCATTTTTCGCTGTATAGAGAACTCCTTATTTTTTTACTATAAACTAGAAAATGTGTGCAAAATGTGCATGGATGGAAGAAAATAACAGAGAAACTTATAATACGGCATGGAATACAAGGGGACACGGAAAGGACACGGGATAAGAGAAAAAAAGAGACATGCTATGCTTCTGAGAGTGTAGTTGTGTATAGTAGCACAGCAGATATACTAATGTATTCAAAAGATTCAAGAGCGATACATGTGAAAAATGTGTGAAAAGTCATTCAATGCTCGCTCGATTCACATATAAAATGTACATTAATGGAGTATATTGCACAGATCTATGTCTACTTGCTAAACAAAAAATATATATCTTCTTTGATCTTACACTCCGACATGAAAGGGTTAACTACCACATGTTGTACACGCTTTCAGAATAGTATGTGCATATTCCATAAGCCATAAAATGATAGGTATGTATGCAAGCATGTAATGTGGATTGAAGTATATACGTATGTGCTATGCATTAAGGCATAAAATTGTAATGGCACGGCACGACACATTTAAAAAACTATACCACAAGGAGACCTATTTGTACTGAAATGTGCTTTGAAACAAAAAAATACAGGGAATACATTATGTTTTCAGTGCTATATTGCTTTAATACTGAATGAATGTAAGGATTTCTACACACACTCGACAACACAATGTAGACGTGCATTACATCATCACTATCACTGTGAAGAAAACACTTTAGCTTTATGCTCGCATTTTGCACTAGGTACTTTTATGTACATTTACGAGACATGGAACTCGTGAACGTGAACTTATCAATGTTACCTATTAGGCGACACGACAACAGAGACCAAGACCAGTGTGCTAAAAAAAATCAGTTGTGTCATAAAAAAACGGAGAAGTGCGGAATGCTGAACTAGCGCTTTTTCTAAGATAATAATATCATACAATATTTTATTTGTGGCATTAGTACAGTCAACTCACACTTTTCAAACCGCTTTACAATATTAATAAGATATTATTGCTCTCCGTCATAACAGTAACATTTATTTTTGCCGAATGAACATGGATATGTTAGGCTGTGAATTTTTATAGTGGATTTGATGAAATGATGATGATGATGATGGCGGAGAAGAAAAAGACGCTTTTTAATTCGACGTAGAAAGACGAACATTTGTGTGTATATGCTTTTATGCAATATATTCGCACAAGTAAAAGGAGAGGATGAATGGAGGGAGGCTTTTTGAAAGTGAGTCCAAGGGCAAACTCGCTTACGCATGACCACTACACACAGAGAAAACCTTTGAGTGTAGATCTAGAGATGCAAATACAAAGAACTCAAAGTTTTGCAGCAGTATTAGGCATAGATAAAACCAAGTGTTGGTCGAACATGACAAAAGACAAATTCAATGGATTTTGTTTGAAAGCATTTTCTATCATCCAATTAATGGTATTAGGTATTCCATCTGTGAAACCACTCATTTTCGATGCTTTAGCGTCCTTTCTCATTGTACATAGAATTTCGAGGAATCATTACTGTACGCTAATAATAGTTTGTTAATTAATTAATTACAATTTCTCAGGAAGAACAAAATGGCAAATGACGAAAAGGTTTTTGAGAAAAATGTCTACAAGCCTAGTACTTGTAACAAGCCACCTGTGATGACCTTTAACACTCACGTGTGACGCGTAGTTCCCTTAAAAATTAATATCAAGTTCCTGCTAATAATACTGACGCACAAGATGAAAGCAATTATATCGCAAACAAAGTAAAGAAATATACACGCATTAAAGACTTGATCGTAATAAAATCATTTTCTCCAGCCAACCTATTTCTGTAATTGGATGTTAAACTTTCTCCTCGATCATGTACCAAAACATGTTACTTGATGCTTCATACGTGTATAACGATATCCGAGTTTACACTGCCATGTCTTTCTCTGTCCAAATCAATGATTCCAAAAGCATTAAAAAATACTAGACTTCCTCATATAGTCAGACTTATAGAACACGCTTTCATTAACGACCTTGATGTTCCAAACGCTGGTGTCAGTGACCGCAAGCCAGCATAGTAGGCATACATGTATATTATCCTATCAGTATTATGCAAAACATTCGTTGCAATATATGTTATATATATGTCATACGAAAAATATTTCACTCCAAATCGTAGTCATTAAGGACGCATGAAAGAGTGTGCAATAGGATATTACATCGAGTCCTGTTAAGTGTTCAATCATTTTAAAACCACAAAAAGCTAAAACTCAACAAAGCCGTAATTACTACATAGGTTGCCACTTTCACCGGGTAGAAGCATAGGCTACCGCCTAAATTATAAATACATAACATTAAAGCTTAATAATAGAAACCTTAAGTGGAACGGTTGGTTTTCTTTGATTTGTGAATGTTGATTTTGTACTAACTCATTAGTTGTATGTACGAGAAATATACTGCACTGCTATTTTCAGGAGCAATGATTACAAACTAATACATAATACATTTTGTCAAATGTTATAAGTTCATTCAAACTGCAATATTGCTAGCATTAATATAATCACATCTCTATCCATCCGTCATCGATCACTCAAGATTGAAACAACGCCTAAAAACAAACAACAAAAATTTGCAGGGATCCATGCAGCATAATCTTCTGACATATTCTGCAATCACTTACATATACTCTATGTCTCGAGAAAACCTTTCAGTTATTCGCCAGGTGGCTCTCATGTACATTCTTCTAATTTTGAATGAATTCATTGCATTTGTTGTATTGCTTTCATTTCATAGCCGTGCCTCCTAAACGCCAAAGCTTGTTCAACTACGCTTATTTGTATGTAGGAGGCATCTCTTGGCATTTTTGGTCCTTTCCGTTACGCATAGGTATTCTTGCAAGGTTTCCGCTTTCTTCATGGTTTTCAGATTTTAATTGACATCTTAATCTTGCTCTATTTTCTCTCGTTCATGGAGTGAATTCTTAAACATTGACATATCTTCTTTCAAATTTTGGACGTCAGACCTAAGTTTGACTGAGCTAATTATATGACCAAGATTTCAAAATACCTGGATTTGCAGTAAATAATTTGGATTTTTACTTGAATATTAGAGTCAAAAAGTCAAAGTCACACTTTATCATGAACCTAAAAACTTGCGAGAGGAGCAATTCGTTGCCCTTTTTATCAAATCATTGAAAGCAATTTATTTATCCAGTAATCAACCTTTTACCTACCATTTCATTTTGCTTTAAAATATTATCGTCTCCCTTGTTGTTATGCTATGAATAATCGTTGATGTCACAAACGGTCGATTTTCCTGAACTCGATGACACCACTGACCAAAGTTGTTTACGATTATTTTTATAGAATTCTCTCGAATTACAGTGATCGGTTTATTTTTTTAAGCATACAACTTTTTAAAATTAAACTGCTCGGTAGTCATTTTTCCAATCTGGATCAAAATCATCAAGTATTTCAGCATTATCATCGCTTTCGTTCGTCTTATGTCAGTAACCAGGTCAGAGATCATCATCCTTTTCACGAATGCCTGTCGTGCTGACCATTATATGATCATTCAAACCTCTCCAAAATGCAAATATACATCAGCAGTAATTGTTGTACATAAATAAAATATGTAACAAAATGTGATACGATGACTTATAATCAAAATCAATAAAACTTGAAACTCACACCGCCAAATAAAGTGCTCATTTCATTACACACTTTTACATTTACGATTTTGGCAGTGGTTTTCTCCTGCTTTTATTTTCATACACACTTAGATAAATACAAGAGGTAACGACTATTGACCAAACCCTTTTTTATTTAATACTTGACTATTTATGTTTCTCGATTCTCGAAATCAATCTACAAAAAACGCAAACCATTCATTCTATGTTATTTTAATCCAACAATGACGCTTTTAAAAAAATGAAAAAAAAGTGTGGCACGCTGTCGCCACTGTGGCAGGAGGATGTCGACATAAACACTTCAATAAACTTGATCATCAGGTCCAACCACAGTTTTAAAAGTACAACGACTAAATAGCCTTTAAAATGCTTTAATCGAGTACATACATTATTAGGGTTTCAGCAAAGGCATGAAAAATCAGTGAATACAAAACAAGGTATAAATATCATCCGTCATTGATCAGTAGAGAAATAAAAAAAATTCAATAAGCAAGCCATAAATATGAGGGCAATTACATATGATCGTGTTTCAAGATAAAGAATCTAACTACGTACAAAAGAAGCCATCGCCCATCAAATTTCGTTGCAACGCGTCTACCACTTCACCGCATGAGGATAAAACGAACAAAGACTAAATACTAACGTACATACATGATGAAAACGATGACGATCGGCGAGTCCGAGTGATGGTACAGCAAACATCAAAACCGTTCCTGAGTTTATGATGAAAGGTACATAGAATTAAATGGACAGTTCAAGATAAAAAAGTAATAATTCTGTTGTTTGTCTTTTGCTGTGTTTGAATTTTTTCATTGTTTGTTTTTACTATTATTTATAAGGATCAGAGTTATCAGTAGTAGGGCAAGAATTATAGAGAAGTAAATCGATTTGAGTTTTCAATATCACTTTTATTGACATGATAATGATATGCTGATACATCAAAGAATGCTAAAAAAAAAAAATTCATTCAGTTGAAGTTGTTGATGAAACATTTGAAAAATAAAATTAGATGTTCGTTTCTAACTACAGTAGTGGCAGATCGAGTTTCGCAAGGTCATTCCAATGTGTTATCATTCATATACGTACCAAGCTCGAACACAAATGTGACTGGGCAGGTAGCAGAATATAATAGGCATGCTATTGATCTGATTAACCATTTCCACTTTTCTTCGACTCAAAAAGAGTTGTAGAAAGAATGTCTACTTTTTTTATTAGTACAACTGAATGCAGCATAATGTTTATTCGTAAAATATTCAATTATTTATCCAATAAAACTATATATTAAGTTTCCAGTAACCTCAATTAAAGAGTACATAATTGTGTATGAAAAATTGTCCCGATCTTTTACCACTTGGCTATTATCTGTTCGTAATCATGTAGCAAGTCAGTTGAAAATGTCACTAATTGATGGGATAGAAACTGACAAGCATCTTGTGACACTTTACACAAGTGAAAAATCAATTAAATGTTTTGAAGTTTTTTAGATATTAAAATGAATCTCTACACAGATACACGAGAATAGAGGATAATATAAAGAAATAATCATGACAAGAATGTACAAAATCCATTTGGATATCAAATTGAAGTTTGTACTTTAAAGGGTAATGAAATTTTCATATTCAAAGAACTACAGTTTTACATCACCGGTGTACTTTTCTCATTTCCTCATGTTTGTGCCAAACCAAGTTTTTCAATAAATATATGTCGTGCTTTCAACATTGGTAGTACACATTTAGGGTATAAGCAGAGTAATAGACTCCAAAAAATTAAAAAAGATTGTCATAATTCAGCATGGTCGTTATCACAGTATCGCATCCTCATAATCTCGGCACTTTATTCATGGTAGTATATCAATCTATATACTCTATACAGAGCAGCAAACGATAAGTAGTGTGTTCACGTATCTGTTTTAGTTTGACCATGACCTCTGCAGTAAAGCAAACATTAACATTCACCTTTCTGCTTGCGTTAACATTTCATTTTAAAAACAACCACATTTGATTTGATATCACTATCAAAAATTTATTAATTTTGTTGACTTTTGGGCTTGATTAATTTTCAAGCCCCATGTTTAATACAGAAAACTGATGAAAGAAGCTTGAGAAATAATGATTCTAAATAGAATTACTGTTTTAGCCCTTATATACGTACAATATTGTATACACCTACCTACAACCAGTTTAATATGTTCAAAATGATTATTTATCCAAAGATTTAACGAATGATGACTCAGTGTTTTGTATCATTTACTTTTAGTATAGTCACGTATGCCCAAACGGAATCGAAGACAATTCCATTAATTCACTCACATCTTTATTTATCCTAATCACTAATCGTTTTTGATTGAATTTCATACATAAGCTTCTTACCGAAATGAGTACTTACTAACGTACTATACATAACGTCAGATAAATTATTAGCAAAACAGATCGTCCTTGCAGGCAGAAGATGTTCTTGCATAATAACAACAGGATGAGTATGGTGATGAGCACCAGCAAGAACAATTATTGCACTCATTAAAAGAAAAGTTATATCGTGCCCCGAGACTCTCTCCAAACAAGAAGCTGCTCTCGTCTTTTATATGCCCGAATAATTACTTGACGATGAGAATCACAACTGAACATTTTTTTGTAGAGAGCTGTTATCTAGGAAAAATTAAGACAGCTAATCATCCTCACCACATATATAGAGAAAAGTAGTTGCATATATATTCCTTCATTATTACAGAAAAAGGTGACGGCACATGGCACACTACATCGCAGTGGCCAGGCCAGTTATAAGCAGAGGTAGATTATGGACTTGGCAAAAGCAAATGACAACTGCCACAAAGCTGACATTATGACAATCTCATTAATGTACTATTATGTAGCGTCTACTGTCATTGTGTCAACTATTCTCGTTACCGGATACCTGCGTACAATGATAACATTGACCCGATGAAATCTCTTCTGGCTAAGTACTTCAAAAAGTGGAAACACTTGTGGTGGTGGTGGGCTAAAAAACGAATAAAGTATTATGACTGCACACTATATAGAGCATAAATGTTTGTTCTAACTGTTGATATGATCACATATTATTATACAGCAACTAACCCAAGCTTATGTTTCGATTATAAAAACCTTCAATCGTAATATCGTCAATTCACATCATATCACCTTCAAGTCTTTTTATGATTATTACATCCATACCACACGTCCATACGCATTGAACAATAAAAATATCTTTGGCTGAATTAAAAGTAGTTGGCACGCGTGTTAAAAACATTTACACTTATTTATATTTTTTTTCATCTTTCTATCCCTTTATAGCTCAGTTTTACTACCCCCTTTGAATGAAGCACTTTGAAATTGTCAATGTTATTCTAACGATTGTACACTTGTATCATTTTATAGTGCGATACCGAGTCTTTATATTCACATGCGAGTCGAGATCACATTCTACTTTGTTTTCTTAATCTGATTTCTCATGTAACATTTTCCTCTGTATTTTCTTAAATGCTTTAAAGTGCCAAAGTCACTTATGGATTAACTTCACGATGTCTGTCTGTCCGTTGGTTTTCTTCTGTTCCTTCTATTTTCACGGATCGATTTTTTTATTTACTCTGCTTATCCGTCCATGATATACGTTGGAAATTGTTACAACTTTGAGTGACGTTACAAGTGACATATCATTTGACTCGCCAAAATGACCTACACATATCGTTGTTTTTTATTTCTATTGTTAACGGTAACAGCAAAACAAATGCTCTTTTTAAAATTTCTGTTATCCTGTCTAAAATACTGTGTTGCTTAAAACTTACTGTGAATGGTAACAGTCGGTTATTACATAATGACTTCGTCACATTGCTACACTTTGTTTGAATGGTTTATTGTGTAATGTATTTGAGCTAAAGAGTCTATACATATCGGGTTTATCCTGTCGGACACCACCACCATCATTCAGTGATTGTTACTTTTTTGCCTAGTATGTTGTGCCAAAAGAAGTTTTAATGAGCACGAGCCTATGAGCACCCTGCTTAGCAAGCACCTCCACCAGAGTATTTATTAAGCCTATTATTTGCATGCATAAAAACAAAAGAAAGTGGAATGCATAGGGTAATGTGTGAGCAGGTACAAAGTACGTATATCACAACAATAACAATATAAATAAGAAGTAAAATAAATAAATAAAAAGTTATGGTCACACCCATATAGCATTTCCTAGTGTTTTATTACTTCTGATAAGCATTTTCATTCTTAATTCTCTTCTTCTTCCTTCTACTCCTCCATGAAGCATAGAAAGATTCTTTTAAAACAAATAGGCAGTTCATTTGAGCATAGTGCGTTGTTCTTTTGTTTCTTTTCTCACCACGACTAATAAAAACCTCGCTTAATAATTGCTCATTGAGGTACTGTTTCTCTTTGCGTATGCAAATAAGGTGGTCATGAAGTGTTTCCATTTTTTAATACCTTCTGCTTTCCTCTTCTGTGGTACCTAACCATTTAATGATTTAATGCAGCATTTTCTCTAGTTTTTAATAGGACTGTGGTTGAAATAGTGAAATGAGTACTTTGTTGACCTAAAAGAAAGCTTTGATAGCTCCTAAAAGTTGCTTGTATTTACCAGCTCTTCTTATTGCACATTTGTGCTTGTTGCATAATTTGATTTCTACTTTTTTTGTGGAAGTAAAATTATCAGCAAGAAACAAAAGCAGAGAGCTAATTAAACCAAATAAAATGTCTCATAATATTCATTCTTTAGCGCTCCACCCATTTCAACGAACAAAAGACATGTATACCCATATGAACCTAGTAATTAAACTTATTTTATGAAAAAATCAAAGAGTAGCTCTATTGCACGACGTGCTTTACCAATCTCATAACGTGGCGCTACAACGAAGGATATATAACTGTACAACTGTATATTGCACTTTACCTATATTGTGCATTATCAAGCGCATAAACTCAAGCTGAAAATGTTTTTTATGAACTTTGATGAATGTGACGTGAGGCAACTCTCTTGTAGTTTGCCTAGCATAGTAATTAAAAGCTCTACTTCCCTTCTCTTTTTAATTCAAATGAGCATATTCGATCTAAAGCCATAAAACACTCCTCGCTTTTTGCTTTTGTCAAATTGTTACTGTATCAGAACGAAACTGGACGTTTGAGATATATATCGAACTTTCTCCCTGATGTTCGAAGCAAAAGGTGCATTTTAAAGAATGGCATGACCAAAGCGGTATAACATATAGTGCTATAAACAAACAAACACTGGATGGAAGCTTACTTGATACCGACCGGCTGTAATCTTTTCACCCTTTGGCTCTATTCGCGTTCTCCCCTTCCCGTTTACCATCATCTTTCTTTTTCTTTTATATTTTTCTATGCACGCACTTGCACCTGCACTGTGCACTCAGTTGAATACTTCCGCCTGTCCACTACGTTTTTTTTTGTATGCATGCTTCTTTGCTTTTCTGCAAATTCAGTTTTTTATTGTATAACAATTTTATTGGGGCGAGGGTGTAACGTACTCTACTAATAGCTACTAATATTTAAGCTTCAGTTTAACGTAAACATTGTTTCCCAGTAGAAAGTCATATTCCTAATAATTTACGTTGCACTTTTCTTAAGCTTCATTCTAGAACTTATTGCTGAAGGCTAGTTTCATTGTAATGTTTGTACTATAATTGTTAGGACTTTCCTTGGTTTTCTTCGTTATATTTATACAACGAAATGTTTCAGGTAACTAAAGTTGGCTGAATAAGCGATATTGTTGTGTGGGGTTAGTGGATGTGTTAAGCAAAATAATAATAATACCTATGCTTGAAATGCAATGATGTACTTTTGATTTTTTTTTTTCGTTAAAAATGCTTTTGTTACTAAACTTGAGCCATTATAATAACACTTGCGGGCTTTGGAGAAATCGACGGAAAATTAAAAAATATGTGTAGAAGAAGTAAATTGCAGTATATTTCCTATAACGAAAGGTATGGAACGTACAGGAACGGAACCCTTATGCATTAATAGTGACCACTGCGGGATCTCGATGGAATTTTGATCGACGTAATAATTCTTGTGTTAATGTTTCAAGTGTGTATTATTTTTCTACAAGACTCGGTAATTATGTACATTCTCATAAGGTGGATTTCATGTAGTTTGTCTAAGATAGTGTCCAATTTTTTCATGTTGAACGAAAGTATAGTCTTCAGAGATACACCTATACGTATAAGAGTATTCCATATTTTTTAATTTTAAAAATATAACAGGCATCTTATTTAAATTGAATTCCAACTTCCAGCAATAAACGATGGAAGCAAACAAGTCCTCTCATCTCAAGATTCTCTGTAAGTAAGTGCTGCAAAAATATTCGTCCTGCCTGGAGAAAAGGCTTATTAAACGGCAATGGACAGCATTATAGTTATACAGGTAGAATGATAAAAATACGATTATTGTTATTATTGTAGTTCCTGGCGAGAGTTACCTTTCTTTTAACTGTTTAACTTTTTACTGCAACAGTGAGGTGGTTACATTTAGTAATATGCGTGACTTATTCTTATTGTGAGCTTTGATGGGTTTAAAATCTTAAAACATATTCATTTTCTTATCCCACTGTGATATGGCCACTGGCTCACATGCTGCATGTAAAAATGCAGCGGTGGCGGAGGTGGAAAATCTTTTGGAGGTGTGATGTACGCAAAAAGATATTATTTGTAATTGTGGGATTCTGCACATTAGGAAGTGTATATCAGAGGAGAGTTTGGAAGATCCGTATTTTGTCGCTACCCAAGGATCCCTTCGATCTCAAAGGATATCGCAGTTTCCAAACAAATAGAAATCAGGGCCCAAATAATGTCTCCACTTCCGTCCCTCACGTCCCACGCCATCATCCAGTAAATCGTTAAGGATTTTGGATGCATGTTTCATGTAGTTTGAAGCGGGACTCGAATAAGTTGTTTCGAATAAATAAATGGAGGTGGTGGAGTTGGCGGTACTCCGGTTTTTCAGGGGAACTTTATTATAGGCATGCTTATTATTTTCCCCCATGGTCTGTACACTTTATAAGCTCGCTATGGTTCATTCCTCCTCAGGTCCGACGACGGACAGGAGGATATTATTGCATACATATTGAAAACCAAGTGGAATCTTGCGTGACTAGAAGTTGTATCAAGTTTTCAGTATAAACACAAAAGAGCAAGAAACTTGCATATTATGCCATGTACTTCACCTAGCCGTTTGCATGATGTATGTATGTACATTTAGCTACGCTTATTCTAGCCTCAGCCTTGCTTATAATATTAAAGCACATATATTCCATATATTTTAATAATTATATTATCAGCAAAAAGCAAACACTCTTGCTTTGCCCTGTGTTGGGATACATCGAACAAAACCAAAACCATGCAAACTCGTCTCTCTTTCAATTCAAGCACACAGATTGCAATTCATTCCATTTGAACAGCGCTATGTAGCGTACGTACGACCAAACAAAAAGTACAACAACAATGAGCAAAATGAAAGAGAGTTTAGTTGTGATTGAGAATGTTTGTGGACCAGAAGAAAACATGTCACTTTTGCAATTTGCTGGCTCCTTTTACCATATAAAAAGTTACATCTTTTCTATAGATTGCCTCATTCCATTGTGTCGTATAGGTACAGTGTTTGCCTTTCTTTACACCTTGTCGCCTCGCATTTATTACCAACATGACCACTACTATGCTATCATTTCACCACCACCAACTAACAACTCGCAGTAACACAAACCTTAAGACTTCTTTTTCTTGGTTTGACCGATGACGATGAAAGTGTATCCAAGAAGGTAATAAAATATCGTGTGTATAGTGTTTAGTGTGCCATGCAAAGCACAAGCATCAGCGGTGGTAGTGGTGGTGGTGAGGTGATGCATAATAATTATGGCAAAAACCATATTACTGTACTAGTCCTACTGCACAGGGATTGGTACAACGGCTCAATAAGTTAAAACCTCTCAAACGGATTTGCTTTTTCGTTAGCCACACATTCATATTTCAGAATTAAATGAATTGGAGAAAGAAACGAAATTCATACGAATTTTCTACCCTTATGACTAACATTTGTTGGTGGGGTTGTGATGTGACTGCTTTTTTATCATAATTCTTTCATATACCTTTTTGCTAGCTGGATCCGTGTTGTATTTTTATCAATGTCTCACATCTCCCCCTTCTCACACCCCACATCATGATGACGATTATGCATCACAGTATATTCCCTTCATGTCCTAAACTATAATGTACTTAAGAACTCATTATTATTCAAGAACAATATTATCGCCACTATCAGATTCACAATCTTTACTTTTGTCTGATGACTGATTGTGATTTAGTCTGATAAACATACTTATTATGACAAAAATGGATCTATAGTCTATACTTTACACGAATATTGCATGGATTTCATGAATGGTTAACGTTACGCATAGCATACAATTCAAGCAAGATCTGTGAATGTGATTTTTTCAACATACTTTTTATTCGATTATATCCTTTCCTTTCTCGTGTTTGTCTGTGAAGATAGATTGATATGCGGTTAAGTTACGTGTGTAATAGGTGGCACGAGGTTCAGGGCGGTCTAGAGGAGGATTTTGAGGCGGACGCATATTAAATAATTATAATCGTATTTATGCTTGTCTTAATTCTAATGATGATGTTATTATCCCTAAAGTAGTAACTAGATAATAAGTATACGCAGTTGAGTAACATTAATTTAAAGCTAACATAGATCACCCAAAACAACCATTGAATTTACGTGCCTGCAGATCTGTGCAAGGAAGGATGGGTATACTTACTACGGCTAAATTATAACTAACGTTTAATGTTGTTCATTATGATAATTCCAAAAAAAGGTTTATTCCTTCTTTCCTACTTTATGATGTTGAAATTCCTGCTTTTCTAAAACTTGAAATTGATAAGTAATGCCTTCTATAAATTAGACACATTTCATAGCAAGAAAAATGCATCAGCGTTATTTGTTTTCTTATTAAAAACCGCCTTGCACCCGCTGACTAGAGCAAAATTATGATTATGTTTTTGCAGGTAAGGTACAATGGTACAAAAACACAACTACATACATTGCACATTGCATTGAATTTACATTAAATACTTGTTCTCGACTCTCCCTCCATTCAGTCAAACATCCTAAATTGTTGTAGTAAGTGGTTAAGCCGGTTCATTTACGGTTGCACTTAATCTTGCTCACTGCAAATTGCAATATTGTTTAAACATTACGTACCTATTGCTACACACTCTCTCATTTCATCCGTTTCTTTTTTTCTGAGTGTAAAACCATCTCGCACCATCGTCATAATTATGTAGTAAGCGTATCATCGTATCATCACCATCATCATCCTTCTAGTGTTCCACAATAGTCTATTGCATCTTCTTCAAATCGTAGAGAAATGCATTGCAGTAGTGTAGCAGAATTTTATAGTAAATGCAGGGCATTTGCCAACTTATTATTACTATTATTAAGAAGATGATGATCAGTAGTATTGTTATTACAGTCATTATAAGGAGAGTTTTAGCAGTCATGCCTAGTGTAGTGTAAGTGTATAGGGCATTGTGTAGGTATATGTTTCAATTTGCTAAACCTATAAGTATAATCATTATCATCACCACGCATTTTGTGGAGGTAAGTACATACATTACATTTTACGGTATGGACATCAGTGGTATTATCATGGTAGCTTCATATCATTATTATTATCATTATCAGCCAGCTAATTGGAAAACAAGCTTTGGTTTTGGCTCTCCACACTGTTGTGTGCTATTTGCTTACTTGCTTTTTTTCGCATGCTTTTCCCTTCTAGCCTGCATATTATAACAACGCTCCTGATTTTGAATTTGTAAGAGTGAGTTCAGTGTTGATCCTGATTATAGTATACAGTTTTTATGCTACTTGTTCCCTCGCTGATCTGGCGATTCTTGTGTCTTTATATTTGGCCATGCCAAAGTAAGTGTGGATACCTATTCCAATCTTTTACTTGTTCTATGTGTGCAACAGAGAGAATACAAGACAATGTGCAAACACTGAAAATCCATCTAATTTTTACGCGCGCACAGATCCTCTGATTCTCTTTCCTACTAAGTTGAATTTTTGCATTAATATTAATAATTGTGATGTGAAAGGAGCTAAAAGCTTGATTTTGCTATCTAATGTAGTTTTTCTACATACTAAGTTAGTTAAGTTACATATGCAGCTTCATACAAGTCTTTTTTCATGTTACTTTGCATTTTCATGCAGCCTTGCCATGTCAGCTTCCACTTTGAAAATTCTTTTACTCCCTCCTCCGTCTCTTTTTTCTTTCTTCTTTATTTTTTTGCAGGATATCTTTCAACAGACATTGGTAGTAAAAATGTGATACGTACATATTATGCATATTATTATATCACATCACAGACAGCAGAGAAGTCGCTGTGTGCTGGCAGACAGAAAGTGAATAGTGGAGTAAGTGATATATTATTATTGAGATTCGTTCAACTGCGAAAAACAAAAGGAAGCCAAGTAGGAATCCTTACCACCAAGAAAAAATATATATCAGCCCAGTTCACTCCACACATCTACACACACGCATAATAAATAGCCTATATACCTACTAACTTGAGTAGCTTAACGCTTGGATTTGGATGCACACACACAATAACGTTATCTTGTCTTCTGCTGATAATATTCCTTGTGTGTAATGCCCATTAGATTAGAAAGAAAGAAATACAAATATATACACTCCATTCCATTCGAACAAACCAATCCATTCCTTTTAGCTTTAACTCCGCCGTCGCATTTAGCAATTTCAACACAGAAAAACAACACCAGCATCCATCCTCACACAGGAAAAAAAATTTACATGCAGCCATCCATCACTGATGACTTGACTTTACTGAACATTAAAGTAAAGTAGAGATGTGGTGGGATTGTAGTATAAAGTTGAAGTAGTAAAGGACGTCGTCGTCGGGTATTTGGTATTTCTTTCCATTTATCTCTCACTCTCTGTCTCTCTCAAAGCTTGCATAATGGTAATAATGGTAATACAAATAGACAATATGATAATATTCCTCGTTTCTTATTATTATGAAACAACAACTGTACTCTTGCATTCACAATGAACACATATAGGAAAAAATGAATTGAAGAGTGACGAAGAATACAACGACAACAAGAGAGGATGTTGTGTAAATCCATTATAAGTATGTAGACAAGTATATATACATTCAATATAGATGTATATAAGTTGTATTTTTATCTTATGTTCTGCACATTTGTGCATTCAAAGTTACGACTTTTTTGTATACTGCTCTTCTAAACTGGTACTGTTACTGACGAGACGAGAGACAAGGAGAAAGAGTAATAGTATAAGGATATATGTGAGAGTTTTTTTAATGCTCACAAAAAAATCAGTAAGTCAGCTCCTTAAAAAGTTCATAGATAAGAAGAAGCACGTAACTGAGAATTGGAAGAAGTGGAAAAGAAAACGGATAAAGAATAAAGACAAACGTTACACTAGATACAATGTAACGCAGTGACAAAACGGATTGCTTTCCTAAACTTTGGTTGAAAAATGGCGAAAGTGAATGGAGCTCTTCAATGAAGTTTCTTAAAGAAACACTTTTTATAAGTAACAGAATGTAATTCCACAAGTATGATGCAATGTAGTTTGCAATTCTCACTCTTTTGTCTTCTCAATATTATACAATCTGATAATCTGTAATTTGAGTGAAAAGAAAATTGTACCCTCCAACCCTATTTAATGCCCTATAAAACATTAATAAACATGTAGGCAAAAGCCTGACATAATAAAACTTGATTTCCTCCAAAATCGGTTAAACTTTCATTCAAAATTTTAATTAAATCCATATCGACACAAATAATAGATGTTTGGGGTCCTCATCCTGATTTTATTTATAGTATTATTGTAAAGTACACAACATACAGATGAAGAAAGTTACTGCTTGATTATTTTAGTTTTTGTGTGTAGAACTGATGTGCATAAATAAATGGTGCGTTCCACATATCGAGCAAGTTTTTGGAGGGTTTTACATACAATAAAAATAGATTCAAAGAACACACAACGCAAAATAACGCTAATAATACTAATATACCGGTGTGCAATAGTTCAAATAATTGTTATGTGGTTTATAAGAAGGAGGAAGCTGCATCTATGGGCTAATATATTAGATTGCTTTGCTGTTGCTACTGGTCTTACATTTCGATTGAAGAAAGAGCAGAAGGTGAACGGAGTTGCACCAACCAAAATATTAAGGGCAGCAACAAGATAAAACCGATGAGTGAGTTTATTTAATAATATGGTGTACCTACACAGAAGAATAAATATAATGAAAATACAGGTTGCTGCACATTGTGAATGTAATTTTATTAAATCTGATATATAAATATTAGAGACATGCACGTTTAATGTGAAGCATGCATGTTGCATACATAAAATATAAATGTGCCTACGTGCAAGCTGCTTGTTCTAGTAAAAACAGTAGGAACTAGTTTATAGAAGAATTTATCTATTGGTTTTAGCCTGATATCATCAAAACATGAACAGAACAAAACAAAAACGCAAAGGAAAAAATGATGAAAATTCATCGCAATGCAATTCTCGCTCCCGTCTAGAGTGAATCGTCTTGTTTGTCTATCCAACCAATTCACTTACGTTGCGTTTGTGCAACAACGTCTAACCCATAACAGAATAGTCTACGATTCGATGTAATAATAGTGAATAAACAAAGTTACCTACCAATATTACTTGCATAGCATTATGTGCCTGTGTAGTGTGTAAAATAATTACAGCCTTGCTATAAAGAAAAGACGTATTAATTTTGTCCGTTAAATGGATTTACTTAATCGGTATGGATCAGAATCGAGTTTATTCTTCCACCACCATCATCACATTCGCCTATTTCGCCATTTTTCTTTCAAAATTCCAAGTTCACTTTCAAGAATCTTTTAGTGTGTTTGTGCAAGCATACCAAGTACAAAAAAAATCACTACCGATATTTTTACGATAGATTTAGCTGGCTTCTAGTAAGACTGTAAATACTGCAGTAGGTTATATTGTAGCCATAGACTAAATTTCAAACTATGTAGAAGTTGCCTTCGTTTACGTTTTCTTGTCGATCAGATCTATCTTTCCTTTGTTCTTTATTACTATTTTCTACGCATGTCTTTTTTCCTCTTTTCCTTTGTACTCACCCAGAATAACAACAACACATTACAGCAGTAAAAACTCTACTTCATGGGTGCAGGGTGATAGTGATACGATATGTTATATTACATGAACTTCAGATTACACACTTTTTTGAAAACGTGTTGCAGCCTTATCATCATCATCCTCGTGTTCTTTTAGTTTTTTCTCAACATTTCATATAATCGTTTTCCTAAGTGTCTCTGTGTGAGTTTTATTGTTTACTTTTTTTCTGAAATATAATTGTCTGCTCTCCCAAAGTACTTTAGAACTGCCGTTTACAAATTAGGATGGAAAAGGATTCACTAACTAAATAAGCTAGTAAGCAAGTACTATTTTAATAATTGTAATAATATATTATGATTATTAGCAGACATGTTTTACACAAAACAAAGAGTTGTTTAAAAACAAAAGAAAAAGAGTAGTAGACAGTATAAGATGTAAAATTATCAGTATAATGACTAATGGCTTCCCCATCATCATAGTCATCATCACCACCGCCTCATCACCATAATCATCATAATCATAATATTACATTTCACTTTGTTTTCTTTCCGTCTGTACTTACTTCATTCACACGTTGTTAGCAATATCAGGCAAAATATCATCATTACATTTTTACAATTTAAGCAGCAGGCATTCTGCCGGTCTTCAATCATAATATTTTTTCCCTCTTTACCTACACCATTGCGAGCAGTCAGCTTTTATCTTTTCAATTTGCGCAGTACTTTACACTTTGTGCTTTAATAAGTTATTCAGCATGAGCAAAACCATGAAGGCATAAGGTATGTGTCTAGTATCTACCATTATTTTTTCCGTTCCGTTTGTAGTATAGGTAGCTGATTATAAAACCATAACCAGAATTTGATACAAAGTAAAGCAGAAAATTAAGTTATTCAGGATGAAGTTCAGTAGGGAGAAGAGAAGAAGAAGCTGTGTCTGTGAAGGAAACTATTTGCTACCCGCTGCTTTTGTCTCACAACGTGAGAGAAAATACTATGTAGCCTGTGGTACCATTCCTACTATTATTTTTATTCAATTAATGCAACAGAATATTGCAGCAACTTCCTAAAAAGCGCTCTACATTTTAGTTGTGGAGACACTGTTCACACTCTCCAAAATTTTATGTTACATAACATCAAAGTATTACTGATCAAAGCCAAGTTAGATGAATGCACATTGCAAGACGCGTATATACGTTTCTACATGCATAGATAGAAAAGAAGTAAAAAATTCTGGTGATATTTTATCAGATAGAATTCATATCAGACATAATGTACAACCGTTTTCAACATGTACTTGCAGTTTGCGTACTTTTTTATTAGTAATGCTACAGCAGAAGTATTAATTGTGTGAAGGGTAAAGTGGATGCTACACGATATTTATACATAAGGTAGTAGTACCATAATATCTTTTACAATCATCATCAGGATCACAATCAAACCAGCAACTGAAACTAAACCAGCTCCCTTCTTTATTCAGTTCAGCCATTTGTTGGCGGCATGCGTTTTGTAGGAGAGCTGTTTCTGTCTGTCTGCATACAAGTGTGTGTGTCCCTCTCTTTCTTGTGGTCGTAGAATGGAACACTTGTCCAAGTGTCTTTTTTTAAACATTTTTTTATTATTTTCATTCAATTCCTCTATTTTTTTCATTGTTTGTTCCCCTCATTTGTAGAGAGTATCTTTTAAATAAGGTGGTAACATTTTCTAAAGAGTTACACACATAAAGCAATAGGGTTTTTATCAAAACACGTAACATGTTAATTTCACTACACAACCGCTCGTTTTCAAATATGGTGGTGATGAGGTTGAGGTGGGCTATTGGTAATGTCGACATACATCGTGTTAATATGTGTTTGGGGAGAAAATAGTGAGAGTGACGACGAGAGCCATTGAAAAGCGATACTGACGCGAGCTAGTGCAATATATACCTATGTATCACACATCTTACACAGAACAAGGAAAGTAATAAGGTAATCTATCAATTATTTTTTGAGAATGGTCTGTCTTTTTACATCATCCATTCTAATCCCGTCATTACTACGTTTATTACCTTGCAACACAACTACACAGTAGTCAATCATTGCTAGAGCATAATTTGCACTATCCAACAGTCTATCTATGAAGACAAAAGCGCTGTAATCGTTAAAAATATTCAATTCATAGTTTAGATTTTGCTTACGTATTCTGAGATCATTGATGCAATGCTTTCTTACGAATAGATATCAAGCAGGAAGTATATGGACTACATCCTAAAAGATTTATTGATTTTATTTTAATTCTTTTCTGTGAATGAATTCCAAGTACGGATCTTTCAAGCTATCCCAGAGGAATCCAATCCAACATCCAACCTGACATTTTTCTCTTATGAATAATAAACAGCGTTATCAATTTGGAAGAAAAAGTTGTGTTTCCTGCAGTGACCGGATACAATGGATTGAATATACAAAATGAGAAGAGTTTGTCATTTGCATGGAGGAATCAGAATGTAAAAGGCAGTCCACCACTTAAGTACCAGAGTTTCAACAGCAATGCAATGACATTAACCCGACACCATCAACATTGAACGACTTAAACTAAAGTAAGTGCCTGTCCATTTCATTCCTTCACAATATTTTCATGCTTTGTTCTCTGCTTTATTATCTCATTTATTTTATTTTTTGCTCTTTCAAGAATGTAATGGTCGCTCTCGTAGTTGTGGGTGCATAAAAATGTTACAGCTCCATTACAAGCAAGAATCATAGCTACTCTCTGGCCAGTTCTGTATGTACACATGTTTTTTTCCCTTTTCTCCGATATTAATCCTCAAAATCCTTTATTTTCTCTCTGTAAAAAGTAAGTCGTAATGCCTCGAAACAAACAACAGAAAAATTACATAAGAAGAGGGGAAACGTTGCGCATTGCGTTTGTTTTCACTGATTCACACTCTTGATTAGTTATAGTTGGTCTGGTCGGATACAATAACAACTACTAAAAGTAAAAGAAACAAACCCACATCAGCAAAACAAAAAATCCAGACCACATGAAGTCCTTTTTACTTTTTTTCTCTTTCTATTATTTTTTCTTCTTCACCCTTGCATTTCAGAGTTTCACAAGTTTCAATGCATGAAAAATACTTTTGCTCTCTTTCTTTTGTATCCTCTGTAAATACTTTTCCCTTTTTCGTATACACTTCTACCGCCGCACTATATCATCACCATCATCAACGACATGCTCATAATATATCCAATATACACCTGTACAACAACTACATAAAACAACGTCGTTTCTCTTTGTTTTTCTCTTCTTTGCTTCGATTTTTTCATGTGCAACCATGAAATGAACGACTACTTTGCTAGCAGCAGCAGTTAAGTAATCTATATGAGATCACGGTTCCTTTCTCTTGTTTGCTGTCGTTGTACACGGGTGTACACAGGAATTAAGTCTCTCTGCATCATGCGGAGAATGACCAATGGTCTACTAAATAAAACAGTACCTGTGACTGTATATGCATGTGAACGTGTGTATTAATTTAACCCTTTCTCTCTCAGTTAGACATGATATAATCCAGCCAGATAGTCCAGTAGCAGAAAAAGGAAAGCATAACACCTTTGACAGGACCATAGCTTTGCTGTTACAATTTTGCTTCCATTTACTCTGCCGGGCGTTTTCCAATGCCGCCACTACCACCACCGCCTCCTCCTTTTTCGACTAACTAAAACCTACTTCCTGCTCCTTTAAGAACCCAAAAATCTATCTAGCTTGTAGTATGTATATATTTTAGACATGCTTTTGCTATCATTATTTTACCATTGCTCCTTTCGCTTTTCTTGTATCACCACCAACCAAAAACATACAACACACACACCAGTCATTCCGAATTTTCTCCTTTCATTTTCTCTCCTCCACTACCATCACCGTGTCATAAAAATTTTCTCGTGAAACCTTGATTTTTCCATACAGATCATCATCATCGTTTTTAAGCAGAGGTCCGTAGTCGGTTTACGCTTGGTCCGGTGGCAGTGTTATAGCTATTTTGCGTGTGTGAATGAAAACGACAGCAACATGATATCAGGTTGTTCCTCCTCAACAACATGGTGCATGATGACGGCGGAGAAAGACTCAGACTCAGAGCCACTGGTCAGCAGACGTGCACACATATTACATTGCATTGCAGTAGGTAAACTTTTTTTCGGTATTGGCATAAGCAAATAATTATTACCTACCATTCATATCTTCTCTTGTATGAGGTACAAGACCAGAAGACGAAAAGAGGAGTCAGCAGAGAGGATATTGTAAAACAAAAATGTAGAAATCGGCGTACACGAGTTTTGTTTTGGTATACACAGCCAAGCAAAGAAGGAGAGGGAGAGTAACAGCAAAAACTAACAACGTAACAATTTTTATGCACATTTTCATTTTCTTTTATCAAAATACATTTTGATACCATACGACCATAATATAATACACAGTGATAACAAAAGCATATCCTGTTGTATTGGTTTGCTTTGCTCCGTTAAAATTTATATAAAGCTTACAGCATGTTTTACGATATTATGGTAGTTTTTGTGAAAGTATTTCATATTTGCGTGTAGCCAAATTTCTCTTTCCTTCTGTTTTACATGAAGATTACATTGAATGCTCTATATATGCTATTACTACTACTGCTACAACATTGTTTGTTAGTTTTTCCTCCTCTGCTGTATGAGAGTCAATAATAGGCTAAGTAAAAGTTGGCAATCACATGTACTGTTACTAGTGTACATGCTATTGAAGTACATATTATGGAATATGAAGTGGAGTATTTTGTGAGGGAAGAAAATAGTATTGTTTTTATTCTTTTTAGTCTTCATCCTGAGAAGCAGCAAAACAATATCAACATCTTATTTGCACAGATTTTTTGGAAGGTTGCTGCTGCTTGCTGAACAAAATCTAACTTCCTTTTAACTTTTGTTATTGTTCTGTGTATTCACTTGCATTATAAAGCTTATTTTATATGACTTTGTGTAGAAGCCAAGTAAGTCATCATGATGAAGAATATAAAGGAGTTGTAGTCTTTTGTTGTGTCTTTTTTGTCGCATGCACGGTTTTGCGAAGTAGCAATAGAAATAGTAGTAATTGCTGCTGTTATTTTGTGCATGATGCGATGATGATAATGATGATACGAAGAAGTTTTGGAACGAAACTGTGTATGTAAAATTTTCAGACTCTTTAGTTGAATTGGGCATTTTCTTGGGCTCTCTCCTTTAAAACTTGCTTGATTTCTTGGCGGCATTCATTTTCTTGGGTTGTCTTGTTGTGTCGTTGGTAGGATGGTATGGTGGTGGTGGGGCTTTTTCTGGTGCTTCATCTTCTTGTCATGAATACTTTGCATGCATATAAATAGTCGTCATCATCGGCTTCGTTGTTCCTGTTGTCGTCATCGTCAGCACAAGTTAATCGTGCTACAGAGTCTCCTCAAAATCGTCTTTTCTTAGAGACAACAGAAGCGAAACATGTTGGTTTATTAGAAACAACTCTTGACTCAACTTAACTCGCCACTTACGAATTCCCTCTGTCTGCATTATTTTCATGGAAAATATTATATATTCGGTTATTATTATTGTAGTAGGGTAACTTTTGCCAAGTTGACTCCATATTGGGAGAAGGATTTCATCAGTTTTTCTCTTTTTTATTGGATGACTTCTACCAAAAATCTTTGCTCTCTTAAGTCTTGTAAAACCTTGTCTTCGTCGTGTTGTCTTTATTATTGCTGTTGACTTTTCCTATTAAGCATTGCGGTAGGTGTATAGATGTGTAGATGGATCGTTTATTCCTTAGCTGATACATGCTTTGAGAATATATGTTTTGCATATTTGTCTGTCCATCCATCCACCAATCTTTGATTACCCTTTAGGCGCGTGTACCAAAGCTACTATAGTTAAGTTCTTACGGACTATGGATGCAGTATTTTCTCCATTTTAATCAGCATTCGTTTTATGTTATTTAGCTAATTTATATTAAGTTAAAAACTTAAGTAGGTTCGTATTTAAATTTATATGGTACATGTTTTAAATTTTGTCAATACATATAGAACTAGCCCTTTACTCTGCAATCATCGTCTTCATCAACACATAAAATGAAATTATTATAATTCGTCATTGCTCACTACATTCCCAGTATATCTCATTCCACCCTCAACAGTGAGCTCTACAGGAGAAGAAGCATTACACCAGCTCACGCTTTCTTCATTCTTTCTCTTGTTTCTGTTTAAGTGCTTTTTTACATGTGCATATTTTCCCTCTCCTTCTTTCCATTCTATGCCACCAAATCTTCATATCGCGAGTATATTATTCCATTGCCCTTTTTCATCATCCTCATCGTCGCTACTCAAACTCCAGTAGACTGAGAAATTATTGCAATATACAAATGTGAAACGTGCATACTTATGTTTATAGCCGTAGACGCGTGGAGAAGCAGAAACCAACCATATAAAAGTTAGCATTAAAGATTAAAAGTCATGGAATGGCCAGTCTGTGTCCGATAGGAAAATTTTGATTTGCATGTTTTAGAACAAAGTAGGTAATTCTTCTTGTTCTTGCATGCTCTGCTTCCCTTGAAGAAACGACGAAAATGTGCCCTAATAATGTTTTACTTTTTCGAGGGGTTCCCTTTTCTTAGAACATTACATATTTTCCTTGGCATAGCAGGAATTTTCCGACCATGCCTACATTTCCTTCGTGTTTGTTGTACACATGCTATGAGGAAGGAGACATTGTATTATTATTACTCATATATAAAGGTATAAATTATTTCATATCGTGATTTGAATGACTGACTCACAAATTCTCACATGCATGCATACGACATTATAGAGCCTTGTTGAGTGCTGTTGTATGCAATTTTGTTTCTAGCTGCAGGAAATATATGACGAAGTGAGAAAAGCTAGCGAGAAAAGGGAATTTTTACTTTATTTTATTTTATTAAACCATTTTGCTTCTTTGTGAAAGAAAGCTTTCATATGCGATGTATTTTGGTCGTGTGCACCTTTTTATGAGAAACTTCTTTAGGTTATGAAAAAAGGCTTGGTCTATGAAAAGCAGTATTTGTGAGTCATTTATGAAAGCAAACCGAATTACTAACTACTTACACACAATGGGCTTTCTGAGAGGAATAAAAATAGGAATAAAGGGTCCAGTTTTTCTTATTGGAATGCTTTATGTAGCTCTACCATTTGTCGGGGTGAAAATAGCTGCTTAATCCTAAACATTGCTTTTTGAACTTGTTGTGACTAGTATATATATAATGCCATAAGTTTGCATTGAAAGGAGCCAAACTTTCTTTAGAAAGAAAAACAGAAATCAAGGGAGCAAGTTAAATTATTTACGCTAAGCACACTGACCCATGTCACAACTTTACAAGCTCAAGTGATTTTGCGCAAAATATTGCGAATGTGTTTATATATTTCTCTATGTTATTTCAAATGCTCAAAGAAGCGACAGAATGTTTTGCTGTGAAGACGATTGAGATGTGCTTCGTTTTTCATGTATCGTAGAATTATTAAAGTTCTTTGGAACTGGAATAATGATACATAATATTAATCTTATAAAAGTTATTGCAGATTTAGTACGATTATCACCGGTTAATAGCATATTAATGTACATGACGAATCAAAATTTTCAATGTGCAGTAGCGTATATAATACAAGTAACTGCTAAGGCATTATAGTATATATATTTGCATTGCGCCATACACACGTTTTTAGTAGTTAAGTGTATTTAAAACATTAAATTCAATGCTAACAATTCATGCAAGCGGATACGTAAAAATGCTTCGATAGTTTGATACTTAAAAAACTTATTTGGAGTTATGATCACTAGAATGCTTTATATAAAAATATTCTTAAGAATAAAACCTAACAATCCATCTAATAAAGTTAGGCATTTACCAGCATTAGATCTGTTTTTAAAACGGTGCAGACATGTTTCAATGATTTCGTTCCTGTCGGCTAAATCTTAAAGTTGCTTAGGATGAACGAGTTCTTAATCTTAATTTTTACGATATACGACATAATACGACTTCTGTTTCGCAGACGGCACTTTATAATTGAATACATGGTATGCTAAGACCTCAGGAATATTTTGTCATCAGTCGTCGGAGGATGATATCAATGATAATTCAATAATATGCGTCCTTCTGATCAGTACATAACCATTTTATCAGACCTTTTCTTTTAGGTCGCAACAATATTCAAAACTTTCCAATTTTATGAAAACTAATGTTGGGAAATATCGTTGTGTGCATTGCTCAATGTAGGTAGAGTTTTATAATTAATGCATGTTTGAAATGAACTTCCAAGTAAGCACATTACTTACATACACTCAAAATCTTATCTTCAAGTGAGTTTAGTGTAAGGTTTGACTTTTTGAGATGTATTTTGGTGATTTTGATGATGAAATTTTTTACTAGAAAATCCTAGTTGTAATAAGTCCATATTATGGTCCAACGGGAAAATTTAGATAAAGTGAAACTTGTTAGGAATTGATTTTCTCATTCAAATCTCGATTTCGTCAACCATACAGTCGCACATTAAGAACGGCTTCAAGGGTGGGTGATCCCATGTCACCAATTGGGCAATCCAATAAATGTGATAATGATTATTTTGGGATGCAGACCAAGAAGAAACGTTTTATCTTTATTTTGAAGGAAAAACTACATGCAAACTTCTAGATGCATGTAATATGGTATATGATATAATTTTGAACAGTTATCTTTGGTGACGTTCATGACGGTATGATTTTGTTAAGAAAGAATGAATACAAGAAGACGTACGTTTGACCAAAAGGTCTTATATTTCTTGGCAGTACCTTGTGATATGTGGGGATGAATATTATCTGAAGAAATATTTGTTCACTTCCAAATGTATCATCAAAGAGCTCCCTTTTTGTGGGTTCATCTTTTCCTGTGTATAGTTTTTGTATTACAAACAACAAAGTAGCATAATATTCATTTAAAGTCAGCGATATCAACCAGATAATACAAACATCCAAATTAATTCATGTTTTTATCACAGCCACATTATTTGTCCCATATTGATCCTTCTGCATGATACATAAATTGTCATCATATAATTTAGGTACTTTATATGGAATAAATACCGTTATTTTTATTGATCCATCAATATTGAAATTACATTTACATATCATCTTTCATCCAGCAGCATTGCATATTATTTTAATGATAATTTTATGTTGAGTCTCCATTTCTGCGTCACTGCTCTTAATCCGTAGTACTATCAATAATACACAGCACACTAAACGGCTTTACTTTTATTATTAAAACTAAAAGACTGTAATTCTTTATTTGTAGGATTTAAGTGAATCCTCAATCATCATCCTCCTCAGCATATGTGCATCATATTCTATGACAGATCCTCTTAGGTATATTGAAAAATTAATGATGATAACAATAATATATTTATCAATAATGTTTTAGTAAAGAGTGCCACCACAGTAGATAGATTTATGGTATTGGTTATGCGGTTTGCTACATTACTATCAATGTAGTGTGCATTATGAATGCCCTAGAGAGAGATTTCGAGATTTAAAAAAAAAACAAGATCCAGTGTAATATTTTCTTCATTTGTCAAACCAAACGATGTAATCAAGATAATATGCATATCTGTATCATGAACTGACTGGAGTTCTCAGCAGCAAGTATTGTGGTGGTGGAGGGTTACTGGGATGGGATGGGTTAGGTCAAAAGCCAATCTCATCAACTAAATCATATTAAATTTTTCATTTCTAATTTTCTCAATCTTCTCATTATTCTTGTGAACTGCGAGTAGGAGTTCACCAAAAAGTAAAAACGAGGAATAGTGATAATGACTGGTTTCAAATGAATGGATTTGGTTGTTTAGTTTCTTATTTTACTCTTGTTAATTTTTCTTCTTTTGCTTCGCTAAAACTCATAAAAATGTCTTTTTAGGGGTGCGTTGCATATTGCATATCATCAAGCATTTTCCTCAGATCTTGTTAAATGTCTTATTTAGCTTCAATGTCTAAATAATATGCATACGTTTATATGAATATCATGATGAGGATGATAATATGTCCATCAATTCTACTTTGCCTGATACATAAAAAATCTCCTGCTGCTGATCAAGCTGTTCCTCATGAGCCGCCGTTGCTGGCAAAGTTGGATTGAAAATACAGTAATAATTTGCATAAAACCAACAGTGATTGCGGTATGATATTGATAACTTGATATGGAGTTAGTTTTTATCTGTGTATAGGTATACATATATGAATAATCATAGAGCGGGTAGCTAACTTGCTGTATCAATGAGATAATTGATGTGATCAGAATAATCGGATGGAATGACTACTGATATTATTGGCATCACTGATTATGATAACACTATGTACTTTTTAAAACTTTCTTTGCTTTACTCTGTATGCTCATCATCATCATTCTGAGATGATTTGTTTTTCTCCCAGTACACTTCTTGATGTGTTATCTTAGCCATTCCTCTGTCCACCATACTATATAACAGAGTTATTATCGTCATCATCACCGCACCACATTGACAAGAGCAAGACAAAGACGACAAAGTCTAATGATATTTATATGAGGTTCTAATGAGAGCTCAATGGCCGGGCATCGAAGGAGTGCATACACACAGCTCATACGCAACACAATGTACAAATTTTATGGTTTGTGTGTGTGTTTGTGAGTATCTATATGTGCTTATCTATCACTCACTAACTTTACCTCTTCTTTTCCTCAGTTTTACAGCAGCACAGAGAAAAAAGACGACGGCACAGTGGTGGTGTGGCAATGCGTTTTTACAGCAGTCAGTCAGTCAAGTGGTGGTGGCAGTGATAGTATTGGTATTATATGGATGCATTGATATGATGAGGTTGATCGTGGTGGTGATCATCATGAAGAGATGATGACTGACTGACGGTGATGATGATGGTATGGTACACACACTCTCATAGCGCATCAGAATGACGAGCTTCATCGCTACTACTTACGAAACTTTCATGGGGATACATAGGTTAATACATTGAACTTTTTCTATAATAATATGCATATCATTATCTCCTCTCGGTTATCTCTCTCTCTGCTGTTGCTGCTGTATGCACTGGGTTGTTGCCTGTATGGACTTCATTCTCTTCTCTTTCATCAAACAAAATAGTTAAACCTTAAGTGTTACTTACTTACTTGCTTTCAGCGAAAAAGTCAAGTCAAAATGCCTCCAAGCTTCTACTTACGTACCTACGTTCTTTGTAGGGCGGCATTCATCGTCAGCATCATATCGGCATTACATGATGCGTGCATATTGCATTGCATTGCTATTGCACACTGTGTGCTGTGTGCACATCATACCACCATTCAGGATCCTGCCACAAGCTAATATTATAATCCACTACATAACAGCAAAACGAAGAGAATCAACATATCAGCAGTAACTTGAACGAATATAACACAAGTTTATTTTCTTGGTTATACAGAGAGAGAGAGCTCACACCATCAAAACCAGCCAGCTTAAATAGCAGTGCATATGTTCCAAGCAAATATTGGTGGTTAGTAAGTACGTAAGTACTACTACTTAAAATGTTATTTTACCTACTTCAATCTTCTCTTCTTTACACACGGCACTATTTATTAGGCCGGCCATACCATAGAACCAGGCATAGCCATGCATAAGCGTATGCACACAAGCAAAATAGGCATTTTATTTTACATTTTATCAGCATCATCCTCTCTTTACTAAAAACTCTCCTCGTTTCTCTCTCCCTCTGCCTTTCTTTCTCCTTCTCTCGCGTTTTCTTCTTCTTCTTCATCGTCGCTCTCTCGCTCTATCTACTAATGATCCTCAT
>JAQIXW010000224.1:0-38987 GCA_034700685.1 Willowsia buskii
GAAATGTACTTATTTTTGTTTGTTTTTAATTTCTAGTAAACATATTTGTAAGGATGCAACCCACAATCAAACCAACAACACTACCTATGTAGAATGATTTTTTCACATGCAGTGCAGAACCACAGTCGTCCATCTGCAGTGAAGGTCAGTTAGTGGGTACAACGACGTTAGTTTAGTTAGAATATTGTTAGATATACAAATAAAATATACCTATAGTGCTAATACGCATTAGCAGTAATTATAATAAAAGGGTTGCCATTGGTCACCATGCTTGTTTTCTTGTTCCTTAGTTTTATTGCTTTTTAGGTACACACACGTCAAATCACCTAACTCCGTTTAGTTTTGATGTATGTATTTACTCACTTTGAGTATCACAAATAGCTGGCCTATTAATTTTTTTAAACGTCCGCTCTTGATTATTAATGACGGTTCACCGTTGCTACCTACATCAAATAATGCTACGCACAACAGCCAACAACGATTCTCTATAATTTTGGCTTTTCGACCAGTCTGAGTGATGATTTTGCCGTGTTAGAAGAATTAGATTAAAAGTGGTGACGATGATACATACTGGTTACACTGTTGTGAATCGTACAAGTGGTCAGTTTGTGTATGATGCTGATAACTTGCAGCCCAAAGATTGTGGGTCTGAATCTTCAATAATCTACTCCACAAAGGGGCCATGTGTCCTTCAACGGAACAAGATTAGCATATTTGGCAGGGTAAACTAGTTCTGACCGTCGATTCTCTCATCAAGTGGCTATATTTTTCACACTCTATTTTTCCAAATAGTTTGTGTTTGTATTTTGCGCATGCTATCTGACAAAAAGAAACCAACCAAGAAATGAAATGTATCCAATCACAATCTTTTCAATCATGCACTTCTTATCGCAACAGAGTATGCAGTAGAATCTCTTGTTCTACTACCTATTCTATTTAGTTGATTGAGCATCCTAGTTCCAAATAAATCGTGATTCTGTTCTTAAAGCTTCTTAGCTTGAAAAATGATTAGGAAAATGTTTTACGTTGGTATGGAATGACTATACCTTTGTTACATTATTATTATATTCTCGCATTGCACATAGATGCTGCTACGCTATTTTGACTATTTTGTTGTTTTTGAATATATGATAGTGTATAATAACTTGTTATCTGCTTACTATTTTTTTCGATTGGTCGTTTGGAGAACAAAAGTTTGAAATAATGAGTCATAAAACGAATATATGCAGCTAACCTTTTAGCTTCAAAAAGTACACAAGTATAACTTATCAATTCCGTATTTTTCTTGTGACAGTAATGGCACTTTTAATTCCAAATTGTAGGATCATAACGTTTCTATGCGTCATCATATCATTGCTAATGATATAAATCGGTTTCTTTTTTTTGTGTAATTAAAGCCCTCCTTATTATTGCGTCCTTTTGAGTCTAAGACATTCAAGCATATTATGGGATCATTTGTGAAGAGCGAAATCGGATTTTTTAGTAGGTGCCAAGTCAAGTTATCTTCTATATATTTTCTTCAGTTACTTCATTCTTCACTTAACATCGGTGTGCATTATTGCGTCACTTTAATCTTTATAAAAACAGTCGTTTTTATGCAGCACAAATTTACCCACGCTTTGAGTCATTCGCTCTTGACCGTCAACGTTATGATCTCGATTATGACGAGAGAAGTCTGCGATGAAACATTTTCTATAAAAAAAACAAGTTGTCTAGCCGTTTCATTCTGACTTGAAACAATCATTTTATTTTCAAATAATAATCCTTCAGGTAAACTTGAGCTGCTACAACTTTATTAATTGCTTTTATGTCTCAACAATAATATGCATCATCAAGCTAAATAGGCGATATCAGGAAATTACGTCGGTTGAATTACGTTGAAGGTTATGACGGTCGAAAGGTTCCTAGAAAAAATGTCTATATATCAGCACCTCTTAACACACTACCATATTAAATGTACAGAGCGCAAAGATAATTGAATCCAAACGGATACAGAATATTCCTATATGGATTCATAATGATAATGACATATTACGCTCACTGTACTGCTCAAAGATATGAACAACATTATTATTTGCTTAATTTACAAACAAATGTAACGTGACCTTTACCTTGGGTCGTCCGAGTCATAAAAAATTAACTTCGTTTAAAAATATCCCAACAAAAAAAATCATTCGCATCTTTAAATAATTCCTCCCAAAAACTAAATAATAATTCCATTACAGATAATAAGTCATTTCTGTATTTTTTGGAGGAAGGAAAGCCTTGAAAGCATGGCAAATTGGTGAAGGCAGGGAGGCAAACAATTTGTCCATATTCCGTGGTTTGAGGATAAACAAAAGAAAAACCAATGATTCGCGATAATGCTTACAAACACATCAACAGGTGATCATAGCTGATTTAATTTCACAGGTGTGCCAATCTATTACAGAAGACACAGAAAAGAGTTGTTGCTGGCATTCGATGTCGTTTTAGTAACGCCTTCAGCAAAAAATACTTAAGCCGTCCATTAATTTACGAGTGAGATTTTCTTAAAAACAATGAAAACATGTAAAAATGCTGGAATCAAGAATTAACTGCTTTTTTGTGATTATTAGTCTCCTATTTTGCGCATGAATATACATATGAAGCATCATTTTCCACGACTACCATGACGTTTATAATCATATAGGATGCATTAAAGAGTCATAAAAAGGATCAACACGTAGGCACAACGCCAATAATAGAGTGCACATCGCACCAGTAGGAAGATTCCAAGCCCAAAAGCCCAAACCCAAGATAGCGATATAAACAGAATTCATATAGATTCTAATCATCGTTTCCACAGAGTACTCCATTTTGGCGTTGTCGACGCATGCCATGCCTTGAGGTTGCAGATCGTACTAAAGGTCAAGATTAACCACTACAAAATATAGTTCCACAACACCATCCATAGACTTAAGTTAGTGCTGTATATAGTACATTAAGTCATATAGTATATTATCCATGCGTACTTGCTAATGAACTAGTAGACCTCGCGGAAACCAGTACGTACATACACCCTGCTAAAAATTAGTAATATTATCAAAAAAGAAATTACGACTATATCATAATATATATGGCAGTTCCACATATCATTATCAACTCTCTGGCAAAGCTGAAACTGTAAATGTAGATTGATTGAAATGGCCAGAGGGTTTGGGTTTTCTTGGAAGGAAATAGAAGGTTCCACAAGATTCTTCTTACGAAAGATTCAACCAACTCCAGAATTGGTCATTCGGAATGGTGATAATGAGGAACATCGAACATGAAAATGATGATACACGCTAACCTGTGCACACATTAACTGACTTAATTAATTAATAAGTCACGATGTATCACCGAAAACTCGAGAATCGATAACTCATCGAATAAATATTCTGATAAGGAAAACTCTTTTTAAACTTTTAATCGTAAGTGGACTCGGCTTGATAAGCAACTTCCCCTCCTCCCATCAATGGTTTTACATCCAGCGTTTACTAGCGAGCGTGAGCGACAAAGACGCAATGCTGTGCCCCATCTTACAGGCTCTGCGACTACTACATCAAGGCGAGAAATGAGCTGTATGGAAGGCACATGTGAAAAACTGCGCGAACCCATATTGTCAAAAATATGTTCTCTGGCGAAAGGAAAAGAAGGAAAAAGTCATCTTCATTGCCACAACAGCAGCTTACAGAAGACACAACAAACAACTGTTAGTTGAGCAGCAGCAGTTCCCAGAGAACACGTACAGCAGAGAAGAGAGTAGAGGCCTTTTCACAGCAAGATGACGTAGACAAGAATTTTCGGTGTTGTGCGGAAAAAATGTTAATATTATTATCCTTTAAAATTTAAGTTAGTATTTTCTGTTTCTCGTTAGCAGGTGCATTATGCTTAGGCGTTTTAATTATAATTTATATGTTGCGTAGTAGTGCTTGAGAATAGTGGAGCTGCTGCCAAAGTTAGTATTATCACTTGAAGTGATTGGGTGGTGGTGGCGGTGCAGTCAGTACAAATGAGTTTTGCAGCTGGTATTTAACGACTTCGACGGTTACTGCGCATCCAATCATTAGTTTTGTCAGTTGATTAAAACACGTGCTACGGACTTTCCCAGTTTATTTGTTAGGTTAACAACATTAGCCTAACAAATAGCTTGCAATCATGTTTCAGCCGACGGATACTCAAAGTAAGTTACTAAAGTTAAAAAAGGGCAGTTTGTTGGTAGATGTTAATTATTTCTGATTATTAGATATGATGCTATTGTGTTATATAGTGTGTAGTTTAGTATGTCTGTAGATAATATACAATATTTAGTAAATTAGAATCGGAAATATTTTGTTTTGCTGGTAATTGAAATTGGGAGAGGAAAACTGATATCAAAGAAAGATAAGATCAGTAGTTTGCTAGTTTTTAATTCAAATCCATTTCATTAGAGTACAATGAAGGCAAACAAGATAATCCAAAAGAAAGTAAGGTATAAGTGATTAAGATAAACTGTTATTGATTTTTGATTGTGTCCTTGTTTCAGAAATCGGAATCGGTCTCGTTGGATTCGGTGGATTCTTCCTATTCCTTGGAATTGTTTTACTCTTTGACAAGGGATTGTTGGCAATCGGAAATGTAAGTTTTTTTGTGATTCTGTGACACTTTATGGTTGATTTTGGGAATGTTTATGAAGGTGAGTTTGTTATATGATGTAATCCTTGTTTTTTTTAAATTGTAGATACTTTTCTTGGCCGGTATTGCTTTTATCGTTGGACTGGATAGAACATGGCGATTCTTCTTTCAAGCCAATAAACTTAAAGCAAGCTTATTCTTCTTTGGTGGCATATTTGTGGTACTGTTAGGCTGGCCTATAGTAGGAATGGTTCTAGAGCTGTATGGATTTTTCCAACTGTTCAGGGGCTTCTTCCCATTCGTCATCGAATTCCTTAGGAGGGTACCTGGCTTAGGAATTATACTTAATTTGCCATTTATCAATAAGGTCAGTACAAGCAATTTTGTTTTTTTTGTCTTGGAGTTGGATTACAATTTAATCGCAAAGCTTTTTACTTCTATGGTTTTCCATTCCCTTGGATTGCCTCATTTAGCACTGCATTATTTGTTTGGGAGGGGGAAAGCATAACAATGATTAATTCATATGATTTTTTCCAGTTTGTTGAAAAACTTGCAGGTGATACCAGAAGGTCCAACGTCTGATACACCAGATCCATTCCAGTAATCGGAGATCTAAAATCGAAAACATCTACAGAAATCATGTATCGTGCCGTCTTCTATGTTAACTTATTATTTAATATTTCTCATAGTTTGAATATTTTGTGTGTACATGCATTGGATTATCATTAAAGTACTACTTTTAAATTCTTGATAATAAACAATGATGTAAACAATACAATTTTCTACTAGAGACATATGTACTTTTTTAACCTTTAATTTATGGTATACACCTCGCAAAGATTGCAATCCGATATGAATTTACCGGTGATTTAAATTTGAGCATTGTATTTCATTAAATATTTTACTTATCAATTTCTTAATGTGTAGCTGGTTAGCTAGGTAGTGTAAGTCACAGTTCACAGAAGCATAATGTCTTGTATTGTCGTATTAATAAGCATACATTTATGAATGAGAAAGCATTGGTATATGGAGTATGGAGTACCCTTCAACAATATCAAAAGTTGAACCCATCAGAATTCAAGATTTTTAAAATTGTTTGTTTCAAAAATATGTTTTATTTATAACCTACTTTCCGCCCTATGAGTTACTGACATTCATGCATATGCAATTTGAACCTTATAATTATAGGCTATAATCAATCTTACGATGACATTGTGATAGTACGGCATTTCCATCTAAAACGTGTAAACGAAACACCAAAGAATTCATACCGATTTCCTCTTTTGAAAAATTCCAATGTAAACTGGATCAAAAACTCTAATGATTATCAAATCTAAAATTGAGTCTAAGTTTCTTTGTTGAGGCGACAACGCTTTTTTCTTTCTTGTATCTCTGTTGCGCTAATCGCTACTCTATGAATCTTTTTATTTGTAAAATCTCATCTACCGGCAGCATAATTACTTTTGAATTGATTATCCTGTAAGAAATATCGGTTTTTACAAAGCCTAATTATAAATACTGAGGAGGTTGGACTTTTCACCGTCCGGATATTATTACTAATTACTTCTTCTACTATGACCACACTGCAGCAAAGGATTTCGACGCTCTTATTGAAAATTAAAGAAATTAAGTTTAGAAAGGGGCGGTATGTAATATTCGAATGAATGCGCTCAACTCATCATAAAAGCAAGATATTGTCTGGTTTCCTATAGTCGAAATGGTATTAACCTCACTAAATTTATTGACGCATTGTAAAATCATCTACAAAAGTAAAATTACGATATCATCATCTCCGTACCCGATCTCATAGAATGCAGTAGCTAAAGTAGTGGGAGGGTTGGCGTTGGTACAGGAGGTATTATAAAATCAGAGATACAGGAACATGCGTACCGCCGCGCAGAGTTGAGCAGAAAGGTTTGAGCTCTGAAACGAATGCAATCCGTATCATGATCAACCAACCCAGCAGCACATGCAGCAACACACATCACGGCGCAACTCGCAGTCGTGTTTTTGGAAAGTCGAAAATGTAAGTCCGAAGAGAGCAGAGTGGTGTGATCTTCGAAATCTTTTGGTTAATAAAAGACCTTCTCTTTTTACATTTCACATCCCAGATCTTCTTCTGCTCAGTTTGTGAGCGCAATCCATGGGTACTCGTTCCTTCCTCTTTTAATCTCCTATTCGACTGCTGCTCGGCTAAAAATGCTCTGGCTTGAACCTTGCTTTCTTTGAGGCAATGCTTTCAGTGCGGTCTAAATGTCATCGTAGTCTGCAATTTGCACTTAATTGACAAATTACAATCTCAGATTTCAGTGAATAAAGAAATAGTCTGCCTTAGTCACTTTTGCCTCCTCACAATGGAATTGCATGTTGCTAACTTTCACCAGAGAAGTGGTTTTACGAATTTTGTGCAAGTGAAAAACTGTTGTAGTAGCTTGTGTGCAAATTTTACATTTTGTAAACCATCAAAGTAAATGAGTTAAAAATATCTGGATTAGAGAGAAGAGTGAGAGTTACATAAATGTGCCAACGTAAGCGAGGAGAGTAGTTTTGGGGCGACTTGAGTACTGTCTTTGTTCTTGTTTATGCATTGCTTGCTTGATACTTTTACTTCTTGTTGCGTTGTTGAAGTGAGGGTTCAAGTTACACCGCGATGCTTTGCTAATTTTTAAGTCCTTAATTGTTGATGTGCAGTGCACATTTTTGCCACTTTCATTCCAAACACCTTTGGGAAAAGTTATAGTGTCTGTTCTATTTCAATAGTGAATTCAACATGTGTGTCGTCATTTCCGTTTTAATTGTGCTGCTTCTACCAGTATCTATCGTCTTTGCACAATCTTCCGCTTTTGAAGATGGGATAGACTCGACAACCCACTTTTTTAAATCAGGTAACTCTTTCCATTCAGTAGTTGCAAGATGCTAAGCTACATGAACTAACAATAAGACGAACTGTGTAGTTTGACTGATTATGAGCTACTTCGATTATCCGGTCTCTTAAATAAAAAAGAAGCATGCAACTTCATTCTTACGAGCACTATGCATTTCTTTTCAGCATGCTACGAAATATGACTGTAAGAAGAAAATTATGCAATTTAAATCGCATTTAGCATTTTTTACGAAGGTTACATTTTAAATCGTCCTTCGACGCACATTTGCTTCGCACTTTTCCGTAAAAACCGTTTCCCCACTAAAAAACCGGTGTCATGTACGCGTTAAAATGATATGTATGTAGTTTCAAATTTTTAAACTCACTTATATGATTTTATGGCGAGATATTTTTTGTCATAAAATGATGTCATAACAAGCTTTTGAAGTCTAAAATCTCAATTGAATTTAAATGCGGTGAACAAAGTGATTAGTTGAAAAATGTCGGTCATACACTGACTTCGAGCTTTTGGCGATAGGGCAACACCTGAAATATTGGAAATATGCAAATATTCCACGAAAGGAAAATCAGAGTTATTGTAATTTCTCTAATGATATGCTAGCTTTCTTTTTGCAAAATCCTTTATGTGAGTATATAAATACTTTACTTGACTTATTTTTTATTTCATCCCAATCACATTACATGCGAATATTGCAGAAATTGTAATGCTGGTAGTAATAATATGATTTTTTCCTGTACTACCAGAAAAACGTCTTACGCGGAGGCCGAGAATATCTTATAGACTTGAAAAGTGTTGCGTTCATTCATAAGTATCAAAAACGCAGGTTTAGACCCAGTTTGAAAAGTATCATAATATTGAAGGTTGCTTATTGAGGGATCTGTGGAATAAATTAGGAAGGGTTGTAATTGCAGACACAGACTACTCATGCTAATAGTAAAAACCTACATCACCAAGAAATCCTAGTCCTACGCTGTAATATTAAAATGGTAAGAGTAGGGAAGAACAAATATTTATAACACCATGAGCATCATCCATAAATACATACATACATATACTAGCCAGCAATTGTGATAGTGATGATGGATGAATTATTGTTGTTGTACTGTACTTCGCTGTTGGAATCATGTCAATTTCATACATTTCTATTTTCCTCCGTCTTTCAGGAAGGCACGTTTTATGTTTGCTGCCCGTTTAATTTTGATATTAAAGTTGGAGCACAGTGCAGTGGTAATTTACTACTGGCAACAATATGTTATTTTTATACTTACATGCACACAACTCAACAGTTGTTGTGGTAGAAGCAGCTTATCAATACTTAATACACAATAGTTGAAGTAAAAGAATAATAAAGAAAGAAGAATATCTTAGTAACTTCTTATTTCGTGTACGGTGATACGATAGAATATGTAAAGTACAGACACACAAACCAAAGAGAAGTTTTACAAAAGGCATTAGAAATTGGGGTTGCCATTGATGCCTTCAATGCAACACAGGGGATGATGCCACCGGTGCGGTCTATGTTGTCAATGAAAATGATGAATTGTTGCAACTGCCAGTGCCAGTGTGATGAAATCAATCAGAATACGAAACGAATGATATGTTGGGAGAAAATCTTATTTACTTTCAGTCATTTGATGCATCAATTCCTCATCATCACTACAATGTTGATAATGCCATCTTTTCTAGATATTTATTTCCGCTTCTCCCTCCATTCTCTTTGCCATTGATTCCATACGCTAAAATGAGTTGTTAATATTATACTTCTACATTCCTACTTGCACCCGACAAAAATGAATGCGACCATCATAGTAGCTACATAGATGTATTGATGGTTTTCACAATACATATTTCGCTTTTGATTAAACCATTTTGTAATGATAGAGAAAAATGATGATAAATCAGTGACGTGTAATACATCTCAACTTTTTGTCAACCCAATTACCCAGCACCAGATTTTTCCAGAGATTACATGCATATTATTTGACGGTTGTAGGGTATATTTTTACTTATGTTTGACATGAATTCTTCTTGTGTTGTGGGAGTGAATGTCGCTTACAAACTTGACATATCACAAAACAGTTTGATTAGATCATAGGTTCGATTGCTGAGCGATATTTTTACTCTTATCATCAAACCAATAAAACTCCGATCTCCATCAGTAATGTATCACCTCTTTAAAGAGAGTGCAAGGTTTCACGTCTATTTAGTTTAGATTGGGATCATGATTAGATAAAGAGTCATTCATGAAAAGCAAAGATATTGCTACAACTCCTAGGAAATATGAAGTTATTTTACACTTACATACATGCGCTTATGATCTATTCTCCTATAATAATACGACATTATTTATGTCGAACGGAGTTTCTAAATAAGATATTTATCATCAGATTGATAAACTGGATGGAGGTTTTACTTCATATCGCGTACCTAATGACCTGTATGTAAAGGGCGTCACAATAAAGACATAATGTTCGTGTCAGATCGAATCTTGCATGTGAATGCATTTTATCATCATAAGATCTTATGCAGCTATTGGAACTGCATACCTCTGGAGAGCTAAAGGTTTCAATTATATTACTTCGGATTGATGATTGGTGCGACGACTATGCATGCAATCTTCAAAAACCGTATAAAACTATCGTAGCAAATAATAATATGTTGTATTATGTGCACCGCGGGTCTTGATAAAATTGCCAGAAACCTGATTTTCACTTCCATAACAAAAGGTAATTGAATTTTTCAGTAATAAACGGTTTCATCATGGATCATTCATTGCCTATCCTATTGTAACGCAAAGCTAATGAAGGTATTATGTCAATTTAGCTATCAATTCACATTTAAATTAATTGCTCCATCTCACCTACAAAGTAAAAGTACGGATCATTGTTAGGCAACATTTGAAATAAGCTCATCGCATTATGACGCTTAGCGTACTGTCACAATCACAACACCTTGCGGCATTGTTTCACTGTTCTACCCATTTAATATAGGTGCGCTATTCTTGCATTATTACTATTAAGTCTGTCTGCGTACAATTTTATCGACCTCAAAGACCACAATTATCATTTTATCATGGCCCTTGCTTGATCCTCACTCGATCGATATTTTAAAATTTTGTAATTGATTCTAAGATGTGTGTGTTTATGTATTAATTATCACTATTAAAAGCAATAAAAGCTAATTACATTGTTTATAGCAAATCGATTACCCTTACATCAATTTTGATTTCTTTGAGCAAGTCGGCGCGTATCCCTTGAGAGAATATAATAAGAAATGAAGCGGAAACGCTCTAAAGACTTCCTTTGGCTTTTCCCTCCGACTGCGTGTACTCATTAGATCGTGTGCATATTACATACAGGTATTTACACACTGGAAATGGAATTTATTAGTCAAACTTCCTTTCTAATTCTCTCGCCGTGCATGCTCAAGGAGAAATAACTTAATGGAAATGTTTGGTATGAACATGTTGCACTAAAAGTTGCTTCCTGATTTATCCGAAGGCTAGTAACAAATATGGATAATATATTGCCCCATATTTTTGGGTGATATGATTTAACTGGACTTACGTTGGATATCCTATTGTACTTATTGTTAATACTTCGATTATGCATAGTAAACATTTATAAATAAATACATTGGCATGCTTCGAAATCCAAAGCATAAATACAGGGAGGCTTAAATGTTTCCTGAGTAAAATGCTTAATATGAATCACGATGAACTGGGCAGCAGCAGTAGTAGGATCAGTGCAGTTGTTATTAGATACATGGCAAGTGGTGGATTGCATAATATATTATTATTATTACAAAAAGAAAAAAAACTTGCTTTGATCTGTCTCAACAATTCTGGCGTGGTGGACTGGACTCGTTAATATACGACAGCAGTGATAAAATTCTCAGGGATAAAATGTATCAAAATGATTTCTTTCTAGTCGCGGGCACAGGTATGCATTTATATAGCCACATAACAAATAAAAAAGTGGTATGTGTGTAGTGTAGCGACGACTTGTTGGGATATTACATAATAATATGATCTTGAGTCCATGGAAAATGAGTTGGATTTGGTCCTGTCCGTATTGTGGCCCTTTTTCTATTTATTTGATTCCAAATATGGACCGCCGCTGTTGCTCCGGATTTGGAAAAAGCTTACGGGTCAGGATGGATGATGATGATCATGATATTGTAAAGGAGAGGTGAATGCTTCTTGTATGCTGTTGCATAGGGAATGCTCCTCGTATAAATAATTTTATAACTATTACTTATATAACCATTACTATATTTCTTCGTCTTATGCACTTCTTCACAGTGCACTTTAGTAAACCCGTCACAATCTCTGTCTCTTTGCCTAGCCAGTTCCTTGTACAAACTATAAAGGGAAAACTTTAAGGAAAGTTTTTAAAAGCTAAATATGTAGCAATGCAACAATAATCACAATATCTTGCTTGATATTATTGTCGCGTCGTCTTCGCCTGTTTTTTTTTTCACAAGAACGGCTTCTCCTCTGCTTCCTCTGTCTTGCTTACAACAACTGTAATAATAATAGCACAACTAATGTGTGTGCCCAGTTGAATATGCATTCATAATGAGTATAATATAAATAATGTTATATTGTAATATTTTTATCTCCATTCTGACGGCATTCTCCCGACTTCATTGTCAGTACGTTTCTCTCCTGACAAGAAAGACTTGCAAGAAGTGAGCCTGCTTGGGCTCGAAAAGTTAATGTGCATATTTCAACACTCTTCTTCTATTAATTATTACTCCATCCCAAATTGTGACTGAGGATGATATCTCTGAAAATTTCTTGCTTTTATCGCAAACAGTCATCTAATCACGGTAAAAGACCACCGAAAAAGTCTTTATTGCAATCTTGCTCGTCATCACCCTCATTATCAGCAGTAGCATAGAAGCAGCAACAATATTGCACTTCTAATTCCAGTACAAATCTGAGAAAATAGCATGTTGTTGATCTTATAAAACCAAAATTAAATACCTTGAAGAAGTTTATTATTTTGTCATGTTATAAACATTTCTTGGAGTCACACTGGAAGGCAGAAAAACAAAACTGCAAGTTGTTTTTGGGATGCAATAAATGCATGTTGCCATACGTTGCATATTTTCTCCTTATATGCATGTGGTTACAAGCATATTTCAATCTTTGCAGCTTAAACTGCACTGTACATGGTACGCAGACCTGCAAATGCTCACACAAGTGAAAATTAACTATTCGTAGCAATGCAGAAGACCTAAACATTTGCACCTGACCTGAAATGAAATGCTGATTTGACAGTCTTGATAACATTTCATAGTACTAAAATGTTGGTTTGGTGTTATATTACCAGTATCGTTTTACGTTTTATATTTAGGCATGGCTTTTAAAACTCTAATTGCTCCCAACAAATTAACAGTATATTTAACTATAATGGCTAGCTTGTTATCAACCTATCACACGCTATCATCACTTGTTCTCATTGATATGCAAAAAGGATTATATAAGCTCTGGTTCTTTTCTTGTTCCAATTACTCATCAAAGTTAAAAGTCATACATACTTTATGTGTTTTAATTTAATTTTTTGCGGCTCACCTTAAAATCTTGAGTAGTGGCATTATGAACAAGAGCTACTACTTTTTTTCTTTTTTACCATAATAATAATCATAAGGATGATCATCACCGTCAATGTTATTACCGTCATCAGTATGATGATCATAGACAGCATCATGATCATGATCATCGCTCTTGAGCTGCCTCTCTTTTCTTTCCGGAGCACGTACTCCTTTCTCTCATGTTTGCCTTGTCTGTCTGTCTCTGTCTACCAGAACATTAAATAGATTTTCTTTATAGCTGCTTTAATCTTCCATTTTTTTCGACCCAATAGCATAATGCCTATAAAACCCCCTATTTATTATATCTTTTCGACGTGCTGTGCTCACTGAAGAGTAATCAACACAGATCTAGAAAATCTACATACCTCAGCAGAATCTAAAAGCAATGTTTGCTTATTGCTACTTTTACTTTACTACTTTTTCTTACCGTTCCATAAAAACTGGTGTAAGAACAAAAAGAGATTGAACGCAACTGCAAAGTACGGAGAAATACTTCTCTCATGGTACTGAAAAGCCACAAACCAAAAATATACGAGGACAACAACTAGATGCTACTTACAAGTTGCTGGAAATAAGAAATAGATGAGTGCTCTGTACAACAACCCACTAGTTTGTCCTGTCAGGCCACAAACACTAATCCATAAAATACCTCAACGTTGAAATGCTCGCTCAGGATGCAGAAAAAGAAGATGCTGTGTAAAATGTGTGGAGTCAGTGATCATTGATCATGATCATTACCACTTGAAAACTGCTTCTCTATTGCTGCGAAGTGAAAATAAATATTATAGATTGTGAGAGAAGTAGCAGTAAATAATATTTTTAGTGATTAGTAGTAAAATAGTAAGTATAGACGAGGAAGAAAGAGAGAGAGAGAAATGGATTATTATGTAGTTTTGCTGGAGATAGTTTATGGAGATGCGAGCTGCTGCTGCACTGCACGCGTTGTAGTAAAAATGTTGCATGTAAACCGGTGGCGATGATGACTGGCAGCATTTTATATTGACACATGAGTACACACTGTACGCATTCCCTGGCATTACATGCGATGTTAGTTTCCTCGCTTTCGATTTGTATGTGTGCTATTTGGACTCACACGTCTTCGTTTGGGATCATCATTAAGCAATATTTCACACTGTGTTTTGACATACATACATCCATAGGCTCCTCGATGGATTTTTTCTCACCTACCTACTACCGTTCTCTATGTACTAATGTAACAATTTATATGCACGTATTAATATCAATCTGAGTAATGATATGGAATATGGAATGAAGAAAGCATGTTCAATTTTTTTTTGTGAAATTGTCGCAAGATGAAAAATCGAAAAAGCGGATTTTTATAACTCATTGTGGAAACATAGTATTCATGAATGTGTAGACAAAGTGGTTGGCACTAACACCAGAGCAATAAAAAGTAGTACAAAAAAGTTAATTGCATTTTTAAGCAGAATTTTTGCGTTTTGCAATAATGGGACATTATGGTGTATATGCATATTCCGATATATGATCTCTAATGATTGTTTTGGATTTTTCATAATTACATAATATCAAGCAATCGTACGAATGAAATGTATTATTCAACTTCACAACGTGCATAAGTTCTGGAATTTTTCGTTGGAATGTGGATAATAATAACAATATTAATAATAACGACTATGTAGTAGTTAAGTAACGATGCATTCCTGTTGTGAATCACAGCTTGTGAGTCAGTTGACCATAAGCCGTAGTTTTTCTCTCGATTGAATGAACAAAGTATCAAGTACCCATATACTGTATTGTGGTTAGAGTTCACAAAACGATACTAAAGTTGGAAGCCAGCCACACAAATACTACTAATCATCGTAGTCATCATCAATGGCATAACTTAGAGTCTTTCCTTTAATCCGATTCAATGTTCAATTGAGAGATGAAGTTTGACACGACGCGACATGCAACAAGGAATGCAATAATGCCACACAGTTGTTTATTTCAGTGGAATACAGACCTCAACGAAATAAACTTGTTTGTTATAATTGACGATGATAATAATGCAATAATCATGCAAGTCAATGAAAAAGAGACATTGCTGGACATCCATATTATCTGCATCAAACTCTGCATACATACTTCAAAGCTAATAGTATGCAAAAATCTGTGGATCTACACGTTAATATTATAATTGTCATTATTTCATGCGCACGCACGAATTTGAAGTACGTACTCGGATCCTACCTAGGTTTTTGCTTTCACAAAATTTAGGTGTGTACGTTGCAACATATTATGGTTGCATGCAATGATGCAATGCAGCATGCAACTCTTCCTCATTAAATTACAACTACTGCAACAAAATCTGGTTGATTAAAATGTACATGAAGATTCATTACTGATCATTGAACACCATCATACTTCCTAATAATCCTTATCACAACCGCAGTTGAGAACAAGAAATGATTCAATTTCCAATTTATAGAGTGTTCCTTCCTTGTACTCTCATCATCATCGTCATCATCATCATCATCATCATGACAACGATCTTGGGCGTTTTTGGGATTACCTTTCCACTTTTGATTGACGTTTGCTAACTTGATATATTTTATGAATCATCTAAAGAATATCTATTATTCTCATATTGAGAATACAACGATTTGAACGAATATTTAGCATTTTGAATGGTTGTAATAAAATTTTAATCGGCTCCATATCCGTCACGATAAAGTGTGAAGAGGGAGATGATGATACTTGGGGATTTGAAAAAAAAGTGTTATTACTGCAAAAAGTAAAAATAAAGCATTCCGTTTTTATCGTTGCTGGTGGGGTCAATCAGTCAGCAACAATGTTTTTACGATCAACAACACTACTCCTTTCTCGAGAGCTCTTGTTCAGTCATTGCCCAGGCTACACGCAGTACATTTGCTTTCAGACGATGACTTTTTCGCTTTCCTAATTTCGAACGGAATGATGCTTTCGTGTTTCAATGCACTCTAAATGTTAACAACATCGACACGAAAATATGCTCACTTTCTCTGCCGGATCAAATGTGATAGTCATAGATTAACTATTTTCCACGTAATTTTATGACTTGTGGCAGAAGTTAGTGCAAAATTGTATACTGTGTGTAACACAGTCCTAAAAATATGTTTTTAAGTTTTTGTATTTGGACTTCAAAAAATGTCCTCAATATTTCTTACCACCAGCAGTATTGCACAAATCCTCGTGAGACTTTCTGAAAAAGAAATGTTTATCATGTTGTCCCCGTCCCGCTGTATGAAAAATGGCTAGGTGCGTATTATATACTTAATATGTGTGCGTTTGATCAATCAGATCACTTTATTTTTGTGCAGTTTTGATTACCCTCTCGTACATCAGATTTTACATCTCCTACTTTGTATCTTGAACTCCTTTGAACTATTTTTATACATATTTTTTCTATTTATTTACGAGTTTGCTCTTTGCATATATATTCCTAGTATTTTCCCCCTACGTTATCCACCTAACCTTTAATTGCAGTAGTCTGAAAGTGATTACATTTTTTGGCATGTTTTCTGCTGACTCTTTCCTTTTGGAAAAAAATTGCTCACTTACTCAGCGTAGGATTGAAACGGAAGCAGGAATAAAAAGCGATGCTTTTTAAAAAATATGGATCGAGATGGTGGAGGTGTATGTTTTTATGTGTATCGTACGTCTACGACCCAGGGCAAATAAAATTATTGGTGCAAACACACATATATACACGCCATGTTGCAGAGAATGATAGTGAGGTTTACATCAGTTACTACATAGTATCATTTACATCACCACACTTGGTTGAAAACAAGCTGTTTTATTAGTAACAGTATCAGGTTGCCTCACACTCAACTCTTGTCCTGTGAGTAGAAGTGGAGTGAATGAAGCCTTGAGCTTGAAAAATAAGGTGTGCGGGAGTGTTGTTCTAAGATTTGGGCACAGACAAGCATTACAGTACCATCATCACCGCTAATCTGTGTATATACCTTCGGAATGCGTGCTATGTATATCTTATGCAGTGGCTCAAATAGAATGAGAGATCTGTAAGAAATCATCTTGAAAATCTCATCTTAAATCAACGGAAAAGTGAAGAGGAACCAAACCCAATGAAAGTAAGAAGAAGAGTTACGCTTAGAATGACAGTATGATCTTCTTTGTACAAAGTTATCCATGATACGATGATAAGGTGTGTGTGATATCCACTCTCCGTTTTTTACAAAAAACGAACTTTTTCACACCACAACTGTTCCTTTTCAAGAAAAAAAGTGAGTGTAGCGAGGCTTTGCGACTTCAGTCTGTCACAAAGCTGCTGTCACACGACAAACACATGAACTGTTATATGTAGCTCGTCCCTACTATTTTGCTGGGATTACTCCATTTCATGGCTAATACCAATGCACACCCGTACACACCAAAGAAGCGAAAAGACAGAAAATAACACTGAAACCAAAATGCATCTTGAAATGACAACAATAATAATGACAATGACAACCGCGGCAACAGTTTGGAAGTGAACAAGCCGGCAATAATACTACCATGCCATGCAAATTTTCTCTTTAAGCAAAAGCATTTGAGTTTAGTGAGAAATCTATGTAATTACTTATTTCATTGCCATGCAAAGTTTAAAACGGAGTATTATATAGTCTCTACATACTTATAATCCTCCTTTTGTGTTTTTGTTGTGCCTTCCTCCCGCGCACACATCAAAAAATAAAGTAGCAGAAAAACATGGAACTCATGATGATTGCGATGAATTTTTTTTGCCTGACTGAGAAGTGAAAGGATACGCTAGGTGCGCGGTTCAAATTCTCTGAAGAATCGTCTCAGAACATATCTATTTTTTGTAGCTTTGATCTTTGAAAAAATCACTATCTAGATTAGACAGAGTACATCGTCACCCATGAAACTACATTTACGTCATGTCAAAATATTTCCAGGATAAAAAATTCCTACTTTTGAGTTTTATTTTAGCATTTTAACTGATGATCCTGTAGCACAAGGAAGCTATGTATATTATTATGTGACTTGTATTTACCAATGCTAAATAAGTTGCAGCAAAAATATTATAAATATAATCAAACTGGATGCATATAACTCAAAGCACCATTTAAAAACAGCATTCATTTTCGTTTTTTTTTTTGAAAAAAAAAAAAAAACATTTCAAAAAAATAAATTGCCATATAAGCCACACTCCCGTCAAACAGTATCATGATGACAACATGAAACACTCGATAGAACACACGTTCTCTCTTCAATTAAATAGTTCATGAAAGAAGCAAATCTTCATTTTCACCATTTCTTGTGTCAAAACATCATTTTATCATGATTTTTGCAGTTGATCACTACTTCACTTTAAAATAGCATTTGTTTTGCTCCGGCAACAAGATGAATGAAGGAGACGGTAAACAAAAAAAATGAAACATTTTATACGTCACGGCAACATTTACAAAGACAGAAGGTGAAAGACGATTGGATACACGCGTGATGCTTCATTTCTCACTGCATTATCGGCTAAGAAAGCGTGTCGTCTACGAGGTCAAGAATGAAAGAAAATATTTATATCCAGTCATATTTACTAGTTTGTCAAATGAAAATCCTTCCACATATTTCCAAGGGCTGTAAACGATTGTAACGTGCTTTTTTAAGAATTTTCAATAAAACAAACCAGTTTAGCATCCCAAACAGTGAAATTTCAGAAAGTGTCTCATCGTGGAAAAAGGCTGTTAAATTTCTTGTCATCATAAGACGTTTATTTTATTCACTTGAGGGATGTAAAAAACAGTTAAATTTTTTTTCCTGGAACAGACATTGTTTGTCAGTTTTATGAATGTCTACCACCATCACCACCGCGCAGAAGAGAAAAGTATCAAAGAACACATGTCTTCTATTTGTATGGCGTTGTTTGTCCTAAAAGTGTTTTTTTTTTTACTGATATATTGTAAGTCACCCTTGTTTATGCCATCCATCGCATCATCATCTTCACGATCTGATCAAAACAAACAAAATCATGTCTTTTCCAGGGTGGCACAGCACCACCAAAACACACAAACCCAACACAACTTGACATTTATGATAGACACCAGGTATTTTTGGTGCCCTACCAAAAGGGTTCACCTACCTGCTGGGTCGCATTTCAGCTATTCATCTATACCTACCTATCCTGTGATGAGATTGGGAAATAGAGAGAGAGTAAATACGTATAACTGGAAAGAAAAGGAAGATCGTCATCAGCTACTTCATCCCGCGGTAATAATATTGTAGCGTTTTTATTTGCGTAATAATGTCTGGAAATTTATTTTGTCCGAAAAAACGATCTTTTCATAGATGAGCATAATTCAAAATAAAGTGCATTATTATGATACAAAAATAATGTTTTTTTTCTAGAAAGTACATACATAGGTAATTTATATAAGAGCTAGCTAGTGCAACGTGCAACAAGCTGCATAATGCATTTAGCATGTGGGACGGAGAGTGTCAAAATTATTTTTTTATTTTCTACTCTGTTATTACTAAAGTTAGAGATCTTCAATCACTTTCCATAGAATATCCACAATAACGATGATAATATAGTGTTATGCAGCAATTTTTTCTTATATATTTGGTAGTTATACTGTGCACCTTCATAGTTTTTACTTTCAAACCGACTGCTTCAAAACACCTTTCACATTTATTTAGACTCCTGGAGGATTTATCGTGTGATTTTATTGTTCTCTTTTTAAGTGTTATGAACCTGAACCTGGAAACTACTACTCTCTCGATTTGTGTGCAGTGGAGCAACTCAAGAAAACTCATGCATTTTATTTGTTTTTGAGCTAAAGTCGTTTCATTTGGTGCTCTGCTCACACAACACATCAGCCTTAAAATAAAACTTCAGCTCTTTTGTTGTGTTGTTGTGAGGAATGAGACAAATTTACGATTTGTCAAGATCCACTGATGATGATCCTGGTCTAGATTTAGAGGAGTTTTTACGACCCAATTAACCTTGTTGTTTCTTGTGTTCAGACATGGAAGCCCACCCTGTGCAATGGTGTCTAAGCATAGCGTTTTGAGTATCTTCTGTCATTCCATTGGAAACGTGCACAGTGATTAAGAGAGGGCTGAATAATAATATGATATACCTTAGTTTACTTTTGTGTTATTCGAACACGTTAATTTTTATTTCTATTGTTGCCATTATTCGCACTACAAATTGAGCGAAAAGTTAATTTACCTATTGATAGCCAACCTACAATTGTCGTGCTTAAAAATTATAACATATGCCGACCATCAACGAGCGCCTTTTTGAGGGCAAGTGTATTTGAATTCCTACACCCACTATAACATTTTCTTTCCACGCTTTACCTGGTCCATAATTGTGAATAGAGAAGCGATAGACACACTAACCGTAATTCTTGATGAGCATTTTTCACCTCTTTCCCCTCAGTCAATGTTTCAACTAATGAAATAGAGGTGCAATAATCCAATGTGACGAATGCAATGCAAGAAGACGTGAAACTTCTTCTGGAGTCAGTAGGACGTCTACTTATTACTTCCATCAGCCAGAAACGTAGCATAATAATAATTTCTAAATGCAGCACGATGATTCAAAGAAATCACCTAAACTCCTCCACCGCTGGAGAACATAGTAATATCATCCTTTTTGGCAATGTAATAGCCTGTAAAAAAGTGTATTTTGTTTTCTGGGACGAGTGTGAGTGCACGCTATTATGGCAGATGCTCATGTCAGTCTTGAATTTAAAGGGTTGCTCATATCAGAACGATGAAGTGTTGCTTTTTAGACTGCATTGTTTTCTCGTATAAATTTAGCCATTAGAAGTTTGACCATGTTGTGTGCCATGTGCAAAGTGCAAAAGGTATCATTCACACGTTCGTGTAGTCTGATATGAATGATAATATGGATATGGTGAACTACTACAGAAACTACTCGCATGATCTGCAACTACAAACTATACTCATTCATCGAATCTCTGCAGGAAGGAAAAAATACTACCTTTATAAACCTTTTTCCTTTTTTCTACTTTTCTTATTGTCGTTGTTACTGGAAAGTTTGTTGTTGTTATTATTTCTTTTATTATTATGAAGGCGTCGCAATCCACATTCACGTTTTCACTGTTACGTACATTTTTTACCAATTATGTCCGTAGAGTTATTGCAGATGAGAATGAAATATGAAAAGTGTCATATTTGGAAGTGGACTGTGCCCATACACGTTTTTTCGCTAAGTCAATGAGAGTGAACATATTTTTCTAAAAAACTTGCAGACACCACAACCACACACCTGTATAGCAGCGAATTAGGTATAATATGAATTTAAAAGAGCTTAAAGCGTTTGCTGGTCAAACAGACGCACTCGTGTTGGTGATTTGTCAGTTTTCTTGGTGATATATATGTATAATCGCATTACATGCGACGAGAGAGGAAGAGATGAGAGAAACGAGGAAAAGAAGACAGCTGCCGTTCACTTGATTGTTTTCGCCGAATAACTTGGGTCCAAGTGCAAGAGAAAACAGTCCTCAAACTTTGAAGACATGATGCTTTTACCACCTATCATCTTTTTCATGAATTTTCAACATAATTGGGATAAGATATACGAAATAAATAATAAAAGTTTAGAAAGATACGTCGACGATTAATCATAAATTTGCAAAATATAGCGAAAAATAGTTACTTAACCATTTTTATTCCTTGGAGGAGATTTGCTAAATATGGAAAATTACATTTTGCCATTTTGATGTTAGCAATAATTAATCATTTGCTTGTTTCATCAGTACAGACCCACCCGACAACCCGGTTTACCTCCCAAAACGAAAACGATGCATTGAAATTGTTCTGCTTCCATGAAAATCTCAATAGATTTTACATAAAAAACTAAGTAGTTAAATTTTAATTGCTCGTTTATGCAAATAATATAGAGGCATAAATATGCACCATATATTATGCCGCTTGCGCTTTATGCCGGATTAACGGTTTTCTCTCAGAATCAAAAATTGTCGTCGCTGAGGGTCGGCCTCAGTCGGTAGGACATGCACTTAAATAAGAATGTCGTGAACTTTTTGAAAATTTTATTGCAATATAAAAACAAAGAGCCCGCAACCATTCTTTAGCATAATTTTTTTGATAATTTATTGCATGAAAAATTATATGCCATCAAGATTAACGATTCAAAATCGACGATACGTTGGTGAATGGTGATAGTATGTAACATGCTTTGTACAAGATAGTTTTTCTACTTTGTCATTTTATTTTTTATTTTGTCGTATCTTGAACATCGCATGTTAAAAATTTGGTTACTCAAGCTCGCCAACAAACCATCATCACCGGTCGTCAGTCTGTGTGTCAACCTAATATGAAGAGATTTTTTCTCGTGGGTTTGTTACCATTTAGCTGGAGGATGTGTAAGTGACACATGACGAGGTTTTGACATTCACCTTCCAAATTTGGACGAAGGCCATGTGAGGGGTCTCTCTTTCAAACGGAAAAAGAAACCATACAGCGCAAGTTTAGGATAACGGATAGAGATAGAAAAAAACTATGTGTGCGTAGATGATAATAGGCATTTTTACAGGAAGCACCAGCGTGAATCGGCAGAGAAGACAGTATCTGTTTCTGAAAATATTCTCGCTCTGAAAATTATTCTTATATCGTGAGTGAACTAAGGACATTGAAGCAATGATCTTTAAAAATTAAAATGCGGCACATCATCAACCAGACGATTGACCTACCAACCGTTTTTCATATGTCGTCCCATTTCCAGTTGACAACTCTTTTTAAAGGATTTTAAATGAACTGGAAATGGAGAAAATTTATCATTTCCTCACCACAATTTTATGTATAAATTGGAATTATTAAAAAATAACAGCAAATGTTGTGCAGCATATGATCTGTCTCGGAAACGTTTACTTGATCTTAAATTCCATACCTTACCTACTTTATCGAATAGTATGATAATATTCTTTCAGAGCAAACAGTAAGACAGAAACGAGACTGACTTTTCTCATCATGCTGATTATTAATCACTGCGAGCAAGGCGGATCTCGCATTAACGCACAAGTTTTATTGTTGTAATACGACAAAGGAAGAAATTAAATTCATCCTCCTATGCCCCAGCGAAAGCAATCATGCAATATGGTTCAGAAGAGCGTGTGCCCCGTGCTTCATGCATGAAAACGTTATTCTTCTTTGTGAAGTTTATGCAAGTTTAATAGTTATGTGTTTGCAAGACTGACTGAGAAACAACTTTTATGGATCATGTATCGTTGAATCATTCTCTTCATCTCTCTCTAAACCTGTATAGGTATCTACATGCATAAAAGCAGTGTGTGATATGTAGTAGAACCAGATCCATCTAATTTGAAAATTAAATGTAATCTTTCCTTATTTGTCGCATTATGTGAGGGAAACGGAAAAATCAGCAGAAGCTTCTCTCAAAGCAACCAGATGAAGACTTTTTATGTGAAAAAAATCCACGCTTGTTAATATGTTACTTTTCTCCTCTATGAAATAATTCCATATAATAAGTGATTTGCGCTCATGAGTACTATATGTGTAGCCCATTTGATGTGAATATTTATATTGTAAGGAGGCACGAGTAAGACAACTTGTTTTTTGGTGGTTTGTTAACCTAAGTAGGCTCAAGTATTACATCCAAGTTAGCATCGACAATCAACCTCATTTTCTCTGACTTCATGATCGTCACCGAGCAACAGCCAGCAAGCAACACCATTTCTTGTTGTTGTATTGCAATCGGTGGTAGTGTCTTTATGAGAAATGGGTAAAATCATCATCGTTGAGATGATTTCCTGTTAGATTCCAGCTACGCTTGTCATAAAAATGTCAATGGTGGCTGCTTTCCATTCCTTAGTATAATATCGTACGTCTCATATGAAACTTTGCAATCATCCAATTCGCGGCGGTGAGTCAGCATCCTACACCGTCATACCACATTGCTACTTTGAGCATATTATTATTATTATCGTATAAAAGTAGAATAGTATATAGAAAAAATATGTTTGCAAGCTTATTAAATATGCACATATTTATAATATGAGAATATTATTATTATTATGCATACATGCAAGCATCTCATCAAGGAAGAATCTAATGTGCGTATTTTACAAATAAAAGTATGAGAAACAAGCGTATTATTTATTTATTTTTCATCTAATTGTAAGTGACAGGACATGACACAAGAAATATTACGTGTAAAGTATATTTCCTTAAGTTTGACTGGATTTGGTAAGTTTAAAAAAGGTTTTTCTCCTTTTTGCCAATCATGGAATGTTTCATGGTGTAGTGGCAGCCAGCATGCAATCGTCTCATGTTACCCCAATGGCATTATCAAGCGAAAAAGGGAAGAAAGTTATTGTATATATTGCAACATAACATATTAGAAATCAAAGCAGCATGCTGCACTTCTCATAATTAATTTTCATTGCTATTTAGTACACGAGTCAAAACTTTCCTTCAAATATGTGAATGATCAGCGAATCCATTAAAAACGCGTTCTCAAGCAGATCAAATTATTTTCATTCATCCTCTAAACGTGTGTAATGTATCGATACGAATCCAAACAGTGTTGATGTAGCTCTATATAGTATAGGTAATAGTATAATAGGGGTTTTGTATTTTTAAAATGCTGCTGTTGTTACTATTACAAAGGAGAGAATGTGCAATAGGAGACTCCCAGGTAAGCGTAAAACTAGAAAGTGTCGACGGTGATTAATCTTAAGATTCATTGCATATGCCACTACACGGATGACATGTCACTCGTCAAGATTTCCTTGAGAGATTAACGTAACATTGTTAAATAATATATTAGGTAAGTGTATGGACAGCCATACATGAATTCTAAAAGTAAAAGTTACAATGGTGTTAAATAAAGAATGCATGCCTATTATTACGAATTACATATTACATTTTAACCTCTAACTCTGCGTACATTTTGCTTGTGCGTGCGCAGATGTGATCAGAATCCTATTTCATTACACAATGCAATTTATAATTTATGAATAGAATCGAACAGTCCGTTATCCCTGGAAATCACTGCTTCTCATTCACAAAGACCATCAATTTCTTTCGCCGGTTCTGGAAGCAACCCACACACCACAACTGTCAAATTGAAATGTAACAAATATAAGCCAAACAGTAGAGGTTGGTGGTATGTAGAAGGGGCACAAGTATTCCGACTTCTACTACATAAGAGTAGACATACGTAAAGTAATTATGTGTTCAGCGAGTCTCCCACTCGTCATTCCATTTTCCTCAATAGTGTTTTTTCTCCATCTCTACCTCCGTTAATTATTGTATCAGACGAGAATTAAAATGATTATTATGAATGACTGCTGGAGGAAAGAACATGCTATTTAGGGAAGTTAAACATGAGCACTGACAGTGAACAATGTTATAAAAGTGTGTAGGTATTATGCACGGCGCATTTTTTTTATTTTGGTGGCGGTGGTGAAACGGCGATGCATAAGCTTTCATGTATGTTTGTAGGACTCGTAGTAAATCATTCTCTCAAGAATACAAATCAAATCATTAACCACGGCACATTTTCGTTTATCTTTAGCTCGCTCATGTGGTGTTGTGTGCTTTTTATATAAAAGGTGTAGAGGGAAGAGGAAAAGGGAGAAAAATAGTTATGCTTGTTTCTAGTAGCAGTATCGAGTAGTAGTATCATCATCAGGTTAAGCTTCACTAAATTGGTCATCAAGTCACAAAAGATGCAATAGCTTCTCTTGGTATCTATATGTATATATGTACATGTTATATATCAGCAAGACATTGCGTATCGTGGGTTTTGGAGAGCGACTGTTTCAAAAAAGGGGAAACGCACAGGAAAGATCTACTAATCGTAAGTCTTACTGAATAGCTACAGGGTAGGAATCCCTTTTTGATATCATTTTTCACACCATTTTAAAATCCTCGAAATGAGATGGCAGCTAGCCAAAAATAGAGACAATCATCATTACGTTTAATGTTGCTCGCTCCGCAGACGCAAGGTAATACGCAAGACAAACCTAGCTTTTTTTAACTAGTTTCTACGTAGCATTGCACTTTTGTATATTCATTTCAGTATAATATGGACAAATAGATTTGGTTAATGAGATTATTTTAGTGATGGTGGCCCCATATTCACCATTATCAGCAGCATCCAGAGTAGCATACTATCGTAGGACGCAGATGATAACATTATATTGATTCGAAACAATGTAGAAATTATTAAAATGCTGGCCCACAAAAAAGCAGCAAGCCAGGCATTTCTAGAGCATGTCGCAAGAATACTCTCGTGAATGAAACTTTATAGAATAGTTTACAGTTGCTACATTATGGTTGAACAAGTACGTTTTCAAAAGACGATAATCTAAAAAAATTGTGTTTAAAGCTATTTATTCTGATGTGGGTGGACACATTACTACCTTCCAGTTAATTTGAGAGGGTAAAGGGCTGCATTAATATCCCTCCTGAAGTAAGTGCTCATTCAGTCAGTTGGCACTTGGGAAATAAGTAGTTGGTAGTGAAAGAAAGAAGCACAATGATCGTATATCATCAAATGGTATACTCTCTTGTTTCTCCAGTAAGTCTCCTAACTTTCCAGTAAAATATGACCAGACATGTTCATCCATAGTGGTCAGTTAGCAAAGGCAAGTGTGAAGATTTAGACATGTATAATTTAAATCTTAAGTTTAGACTCATCATCAACATCATCCCATCGCCTGATGATGATGTTGATGATGAGAAAATAATGGGATTTTCACCAAAAAATCAAACTGTTAAAATAATTAATATCTTCTCACCCAAGCTTGAATGCAAGAAGAAATTCCCATAAATTCTCATGTGATGCTGTACCTGAAAACTCAACGTTTAATTTATATGTAATAAAAATGCAGCGAAATTGTATTTTGAGGAATGTTGTAACGACTTTATATGCAGTTTTTATATGTTTTGAGGTAAATGGTAATGCATACTTTTCATTGATTTACTAACTTTTTCAGCATCATTATGAACCGTAAGTCATGATCATGGAGGCCTAAACTGTAGTTTCTTTACCAGCATCAGATATCCTAACAACGTAACCATAAAATAAAGTGCAAATGAAAAAAGTAGTGGATTTCGGAAAAATTGTTATATATATTCAGCCACATGCATATAGTAGTACTGAAATATCACAATAATTCTCTTATTAATTTGCTTACAAGTACACGCGCTTACACGTGCTCTATCAGCATCTGCAACCAAAAGTGTTACTGTAGCTGACAGATCCCAATAAGTTATGACAAAAAAATTTCATTACAGATTTACGAGTCAAGGGCATGCACATGTTATTTTAGGATGATTCCAGCAAAATTCTGAATATCAAATCATTTTCCCTTTTTGCGGCCTAACAACATGCATTTCACTTCCATGATATTATTATTGGAGGGTTTTCACCCAAAAAGAGATTTTTTTGGAGACATGTTACCCCAAAGTTTCCATCTGCTCCCATCAATCGTACGTCACTTTGCAGCATGTGTGACAAATCTGAAAGTGGTGTAGTATGAAACCAGTGCAACCGTAGTGGAGAGGATGATGGAAAATATTACGAGTGTAAAATGATACATTAAACTGAAACTGTAACTTTTTTGTTGATAAATCATCTAATTATCAATATGAATCAATAACACGAACTACTGAACGAACCAAAACTTATACATTATTACATTGCTTAACTTACATTCAGTTAACCAATAAAACGGTATGATGTGACATTAATGATTTTATATGGATACGTTTTTTCTCCTGGCAAAAAGGGCCACAAAAATTGGCGGAAAAGGAAGAGAAACCGGTGTTTACAAAGAAATTATCATTTTTTAAAGGAAGATAAATTACTGCATAAAGAAAATAAACACCATTAAAGTTCATCCACTGTAACAAAATAACCTGCTGGAAAGTATCTTTTGTGAATTTTTGAATAAAAATTTCTGGATTACGTTCCAAATGGAAATGTATGCATAATACCATGCACCCATATTGCGTTTCCCATTGTGTAAAATGATAATATATATTAATATTACCTATATTAAACATTTTATCCTGGGAGCCGAGTAAAGCTAATATCATTTTGACTACATGCATATACTCATTTTATTCTCCATTATTATGAAGAGTCCATTAAAAGCTTTGTGATGGAGAGTTTGAAAACGTTTGGTATTTAAGGTAGAAAAAACAACAATGATTATTACCATTTACCATTATTATTGTTATTATTATATGAAGAGGACGACCATGTCGACGACGACGGTGGGTTAAAGTTAAAAATGGTCTTGTATGGCCCTAAACTGCCATTACCATTTCTATTATCATCTTGATTATTATTATATCTTTTTACAGATGACAATGAAGATGCTGAAAACCTCAGCGGGTGTTGTACCCTCTTCATCCCTTTCTCTACGTATCTTTTTTTCACCTAACTTTATATCATATTGTACGTATTATTGCTTATTCTCCTGACCTAGGAACATTTTTTATTCTCTCCATCACCCTCACTCTTCCTTTCTCCCTCTCGGCCGATTATCTCTAGGAATTTATTCTATTTCATTTTCATTCACTTATGTAGACTTGACTGCTGCGAGGTTATCATACAGTAGTAACATATTACCATAAGAACGGTTATGTAATACATTCAATCCGTCACAATAACCGTTGCAGTGTGCATGGTATGTATGTTGTATATTTTTATGCGTTTTTAAGTTGTGATATGAATTAAGTTGTGATATGATATATAAATAACGCATATTATATTATATACTTGAACCGAATATTTATTTTGATATTTTTTATGATAACGTATGTGAAATTAACATGACAATTTAAACGGAGAGAATGTCAAAATATACCAGCGGTGACCATCTCCCTAAAATATCATTTGAATGTTATTACTTGTTTAATTTCATTTTTAACAATGGAAAAAAATTGAAGGATTTTAATTTCATTCGATATTTACTGCCTTCAATGGTTTCAAAATAACTAATACGATATCCCGACTCAAAGAAAAAGAGAGAGCAACCCTTATTTCATTTTTAAACATCAGGAACCCTTCGAGTAAAATATGTCAAAGATAAATACGTTATTACTTTTGGCCGGAACATTCTCGAAAGTACACATTTGTGCTGAAAGAGAGGTCATATTCGTAAAAGTAATATTTTATATAGATAAATACACAATATAACATGTTATTCCGCATCTGCTTTAGCAACTTTATTCGCTGATTAAAAATACTACTACTGTTACTGTCGTAGGCTTACAAAGTCATCTTTATACGTAGTAGTCATAGTCATCGTCATCGTGCACGTTCTCTATACGCTTGGCATTAACTACGCTGGTTACTATTCTAGATCTAGAAGTATGCTTGCAGCTGCTCCCAGTTCTTATTTATATATTCAACCAGCAAATATTTTTGTATGACATTATTAAATACGGCCACAACTTTAAATCAAACCTATTGACACCTGTCATCGATTCACTTATGTATACACACATATATTTGTCCCACACTTCCTCCCACAAAATTCTCGAATTCGTGTCCCGTTGGCGTCTTACCTCTGAAAATGGAAGTCTGCAAAGCAGGCAGACGAACAGACTTTTCTATTTCATCAAGGCGCAATAAATTCATAGAAGAAATCAAATTTGGGAAGTAATCAAGAAATAACATACTTGTGTAAACAATAACTGCAAGATCAGAGATCATTATCGGTTGTTACAAGTTGTCACTTACATTGCATCGGACCGTTAAAAAAGAGAAAAAAGTATATCTCCTTTCCTGTACCATTAAAATTCGTAATAAAAACAAGTTCTTCTCTTAGGGTAGCAACCATCAGGATGAAATGAAAGTAGCTTGAGAGTGGCAGTAGATTGTAGCAGATAACCGTGTTTTATCTTATTTCTCATCGTTTTCACAAATAATATAACACTTTTTGCTTCTTGCATTACCCATTGTTTATTTTAAAAGCCCCTGCTAGTATTTTTATGTTTTTGGCAAGACAGTGGAACTGGTTGATGCTGCGATATGCATTAATTAAAGAAACCACAAGCAAACAATGCCATTATTTCGTTGATGAGCCGTGCGATAATGTGACTTCCAAGAATGGAATTTTGCACAGAATGCAAATGAATAGGAATATTATTTTGATGACCACAAGAGATGGAAAATACAGGCAATAGTATGAAGGAGGATTAATGTGATGATGATACGAGTCCAATTCGCCCCGAATCTTTAAGGGAAATCTTTGCGACTGCACATTGTCATCTTTTTACGTCGCGTGGATGACCCTCTTATTGTTTAATAATGTTTTTCTACTAGTTCTTCACATGTAATTCCACCTTAAATCCAAGTAATTCCCTACATCCTCCCCAGAAAAAAAAATCACAACAAAAAATAACGTTACAATTAAGTTCACACATTAGATGTCTCAATTTTTCAATATGTCCATGAGCCTCCAAGAATCGTAATACTTGATTGGGCGTGGCCAAATCTTTACATCCCATCGTCGATCGTCGATTTTATAGTTAATCTTTCTTTAAACCTCTCTTTGAAGAGATACTATTCTGTACTTGCAACTTGCTCCTTTCAGCCTTGTTTTCCGAAATAATCATCACCAATACCATGACGACCTCCACTACCACTACTAATCTGATTTAAGTGAGATCGGCACAGTAGAAAAGAATGACAATGCTGATGATTGTAAAGAACAATGGCACAAGTCACATTATCTATCCACAAGAGGAAAGAAAAACAACATATTTATCAGTCAGTACACCACCAACAACACTGTCTTAGAGCGCCTCTGTTGAGTTGAACACATTAACAGTCCCGTCTGCCTACACAAAAATACACATTTCCATCTTGATAAAAAAAGACTTTGAGTAAGAGAAGACTTTTTCTTGGGGTTATTGTCACTGAAAGCCGGAGGGATGCAATTACTTTTATTTAAGGAGAAATAGTGAATGTGATTGATATTGTGCTTGTTAGTTTACTGCATGAAAGGGGATACGCTTGGTACGATACCTCTGCCGCATGGAAATGTCGCGTATTACTCACGGGAATCGCTCAAATTAGATAAAGCATTGAGTCCTTATTAGAACACATTACTATAAAAAATTAACGTAAACGTGATTTTGCATAGAAACTTTATGAAATTTTATATGAAAAAACAACGGTTTATTTTATGGAGAAAAACGTGATTGTTGGGTAGTTGCATCGAAAATACAAACACAACAGCTTTCACCACAGTCTCCCAACAGGGAACTTTCGTTTTTCTACCTTTTTTGAGCAGTATGTTTTTTTACATGAAAATGTCAATTTGCTGTATTAAAGCACATCGTGAGAGAGAGAAGAGAAGCTTTTATTTATTTTTTGATGCTGTCGAAGTTTTGTCTTTATGATTATGCGTATGTTTGTATTTTCAGTGGGTGGAGATGACAGCGGAACAACAGAAAATGAGATCCCAGTGTTTCCAAGCACAGCGGTCACTACAGCCCGACCCACAGGTCATCATCATCATCATAACAGAGGGAACCTTTTTCTAAGTGGATTTATCCCTGCTCATGGCTCCCATGGTGGTCGACATGGGAGCAGCAGTTTTACCACCACCAACAACAATGATATTACAAACAGTTATAGTTTCGAGACACACTTAGATCCCCGAGATCACAAGAAAAAGCGTCTGCTCAAATTCTTACGACATTTTCGACTGGACTTTACCAAATTTGACACAACATGTCTGAAAAGAGAGGGTCGGGGTTTGGCAGCTCCGCCTGTGTCACATGCTCGCATCACAAAATACACAAGGTAAAAAATATAACAAGCACGAACATAATATTACTACGACAACGTCACGAACATTTACCGTTCTTGTTTATACGACGTACGTACGCATTAAAGCTTCATGGGAGGAAAAACAGATTTGAATTAATTTACCTCATTATTATGCATTTCTGTAACAAAAGAAAAAAAAGCTGCTTAGACTAAACAAAGCGTTTTGTTAAAGTCCTTTTTTGCTTACGCATACGTGCGTCTAATCTTCTGAAGTGAACCTCCGGCTTTGGAAAAGTGAACAGACCAATCACCATTATCATGATTACTCTGTGTAATTGTCCTAATCTAATTTATTCAATGTTGAGGTTGTCCTCGTCTTCTTTCATCCAACTCTAGTTGGTTGGAGAAAAACACCTTTCTTGACCAAAATATTGCCTAAATTAGACATTTATTTTTAACAGTAATAAATACTCTAGAGTAAACCGTTTACACACTGTAACTTATTTTCATATGGCTGCTTAATTCTGATTGATATATGAATGACTCGTAATCGCAATATTATGCAGAGGATATTATGCTTGGTTGTGAGCCGTAAGCTAACTTTTCCTTCCCATCCGATATGAATTCGCAGTCCAAGTCAAATCTTTGCACCTTTCTTCCTCGTTATATTATTCGTGTAGTATTTATGCATAACCAGACGAACTTGTATTTTACACTAATGTTTATGATGAAAGTTAGAAGAAACCATTTTGTAGTGAAAAAGTATAAGAGAAAGATGTGAATGTAAGTTAATGGTCAATATCTATTACATTTACAGGAGAAGAAACCGAGCACGACCACGAAACCACTACGCTATGGCTTTGTACGACTGCGAGGAAGGGTACGAGTTCCCTCAGGAGTCATCGGATCGTATGTTTTGCTCACGAAATAAATGGGTGGGTCCAACTCCCGTTTGCCTTCCAAAAGGTATCATTAAAATACTTTATACTGTTATGCACATTTATAAATCATAACAAATCTTATAATCTTGAGGCTCCACATCAATTGATGATATGATTAATGAACTTTTCAACGATATAATTATCCTCATTCGAGTTTAACGACTTGGTTACCATTACTGCAATATATTTTTGTAAACCTGCCAAAAAATTATGCCACCCTGCAATCAGTGTTTCCTGTCCAATCACCCAGTTAAATAAGGAAAGCACTGCGTGCAGTAGTTTACATTACGCATATTATGGGTGGATGCCATCAACTAAATGGGTTTAATGCACATTTCATACGTTATGGTGAAGACCGTAGATTTTGATGTATTTCTGTGGAAAACGTTCCAAGCAAGATTTACATGCGTTACTTCTTCTTTGATGATGAAGTGAGGTGATGACAGGTAGTTAGTTAGGGGCCTACGCGAAAGTGAGTGTGAAGCTGTGAAGGTGAAAGGCACAAATTATACACTTTACACAGAACGCCGAGTACGTATGCCGGCTGGCGTCGTCGTCGCCACAGAGCCACGCACGCATCTTGTATGCCTTTATAGAAACTATGACACAATGCCAAGAACACTGCCGCCAAACCAGTAGTGGTAGAAGAAGCAGTAGCGCTACTCGAAATACGGATGCGTGAACTCGTTTTTAAGATTTATGAAGAAAAGAGTGAAAGAGCTTGAGAAAATTCTATGATTAATCAGGTGAAAATTACATGGTTGAAAAGGCAACACCACACAGCAGACATCTGGGCAAAATTCATTCTAAATTTATCTCATGTGAGAGTAACATTCGTGTTTTGATAGAAGCTTGGGTGGCATGGCAGCGTCTCATCGCTGCCGCACAGATTGTCATGCAAAAGATGATGATCAACTTCCGTTTGTTTCTCTCATCAGACCAATCTTTTTCACGCATTTGTTTGATGCTAAGATGGAGTCATAAAATGAATGTCTGCGTGATAAAAAAAAGTGGAGGTTTCCAAGTGACAAAAGTTATGCAATAATTATATAACATTTTTTTCTGCGTACAAAACGTTAAACAGGTTCACTGGATGAATCCGAGTGTAGCAAATGTGAGCAAATTTGCACAGCTGAAACACATCCCGGGAGCTCATCATACATGACATGTTCATGCTATGCTGGTTATGAAATGCTGGCAAATGGAACGTGTACAGATATCGACGAATGTATCAACGACAACGGAGGCTGCTCTGGAATCTGTTTTAACAAACCTGGCTCCTTTCAGTGCTTCTGTCCTTCAGGCTTCCAAGTCGGACCTGATGGCAAGACTTGTATCGACCGAAACGAATGTCTTCTTAGGAATGGTCACGGTCCTTGTCAAGATACTTGTGAAAATACACCCGGAAGTTATTTGTGCAGCTGTGAAAGGATACCTGGAACTAGGTTATCCGCTGACAAGGTATGTAAATAGAGATCAAGATCAGTATTTATCATGCATATTCTGAGGTTAACTATCGAAATGAATTATTTATTTTTTGATAAATCTTTCAGCATTCATGTGAAGACATAAACGAGTGTGAGGAAAAGGACAACTTTGGCTGCAGCCACATGTGCTTGAATACTTTCGGAAATGCGTTTTGTGCTTGTCCAAAAGGATTCACCTTATCAACTGATGACTACAAGACATGCATAGGTGAGCTGACAGATGCGGCCCCTCCAGTTACAACCACAATGGCCACAACAACTACGACTCCTTTGCCCACAACAATTGAACCAACATCACAGAGTGAAGAAGTGGATGCTCCTCCTGAAAACTTGGAACTTTCAAACTTTATCTTAGACTGTCCTCCGGGTTCTGCACCAGCGTCCGATAACTCCCGCATTTGTGTGGAACATGAAGATTGTACTGTTGACAATGGTGGATGTGAACACCTCTGCGTCCCATCCGGATCCTTTCGTTTTTGCACTTGTAGGGCTGGCTATGAATTGTTGAATGAGACTGCGTGCGTGGATCACAATGAATGTGATATGGAAAATGGAGGCTGTGACCAGGAATGTATAAACCTTCCCGGTTCCTTTTTCTGCTCTTGTAAGGATGGATACAAACTACAGGATGATCAGAAAACATGCCAAGGTTACAAAATTTGCTAAACACACATAAGAAGCAAACTAGTTTACCATACCATACTAGCAAATTTGTCGTATAAAAATGTCTCGACATATTGACAATTCAAACCATACCAAATCTGATAGAACAACTTCTTGGCAGTGAAATGACTCGGTGTTCGTACATCAACAGTAACTCTAGAGTTCATGAGGCCAATAAATAATATGTGTAATTTAAAAAAATCCACGTTGTTTAACAATAGTAAAGTCTCATAAAAAAGTATTGGGAACTGGCTTGGCAGTTTCCTTTAGAATGTACAAATTCAGATGACTTTTTTTAAAAAAAATAACCTTTCAATTTTCAAAACGAGACTGAAAAGGTACCTCACTCTCGTCTTCTCAGATATCAAGCAAATATGTGTGGGGTTTTAGCCAAGACCTTACGAGGGTGGTCCCCTTCCCACACTGCTATGAACCATCATTTCTTAACTTATGTGCTATATCGTTTTGAAAATTGAAAGTCGACTTGCCCTGACACTCTATTTTGACAACTTATGCAGCAAATTTGTTAGTGCACTCACTTGAAATTTTGATTTTAATCTTCATGGTAATGTTATTCTAGTTACATTCTGTGAGCCGCCACCCATCAAGGAAAACACAGTTGGTTGGGAATGTGAATACCCCAGTTTGGTCGCATTTGTTAACGGTGACAAACCCATCGTCGGGACTAAATGCAAACTTCGCTGCGTTCCGGGTTTTTCGCTCATGTCTCCGAATGATCAGCATAATCGTTTCATGAACAGCATATTCGGAGGCCCGGATGACAACTCGCTGATGACGATGGTTCATCAAACCATAACATGTGCGGAAGATGGTCAATGGAAGGGTTACGAATCGGCCTCAAAGTCCATCTGCATTTCAACCAGTTGTCCACGGTTGCCGGCACCAGAGCATGGGACGCTTTTTCCCGACACGTGCCTGGGGGATAATGTCCCACTGAATTCACAATGCCTCGTACTCTGTGCCGCTGGATTTTATCCCAAAAACGGAAGAATTAGAACTTGCTCTAGAGGTTTCCAGTGGTTCCCAGAAGATAATCCGCTTTGCATTAAACTACCTCCTACGCCTCGTCCTTACATACATTGCCCATCAGACATTGACGTGGATCTTAAGTCTGGACAGTCATCAGCTTATGTTAAAATCCCTCAACCACAAGCTAATATGGATTGGTACAGGTATGTGTTTCATATTGATTAAGTAGTAATGCACGACATCTGTATGCGGCCGTTGTGCACCTGACTGAACATTTGCTTGTTACTAGAAATTAGGACCTCACTAATTCTGTACCGTCATCTTCATGAATGTACATTTTTACTTAAGGGAATGTCAAATTCAAAGGGCAACTAGGATATATTAACTTATTGTGCGTTGTATTTGTACCTAGTGGATAAAAAAGCTAATCAAATTATTAAGTCCTTAATCCCATTTTCCCGTCGTTGTAATAATCAAATGAGTAAATATTCAATTTTCTATTTACGATGCTCACATACTTGATTCTATCGTAGTTCATGATCCATGATCCCTCCATGAAAGGATTTTTCGTTATTGGGTTGGTAGTTAAAGATTTGACCACAATGATGAAAATCAGTTTCGACTTCTATTCACTTGATTGACATACATATTGCTTTATTGTTGTGCCAGTGTCCATGGCATGTGTCCTTTCATAATACGGCAGATACGTATCCACTATGGTACTAATGATTACATATAGTGATTATGCGTTCAAAGTATAATCAATGATAATCCTACTTCTTCCAGATACGTCGAAGCCGTTCCGCCCTGGGCGAAGAACTTGGAGTGGGACGCTCCACCTGGAATTACACAAGTTTCTTTCATTGCTCGAAGTCCTATATCAAATGACACTGCAACATGTCATTTTAAGATTCACGTTGTAGGTAAGTATGAAAAGTATGCTTACAATTATTTTAGTTCCCAGAATGATAGGAATGCGGCGATAGGGGTGGTAACACATAACACATCTACTGAAATTCCCCAATAATATATTATATTTTACTTGATTACTATATCATTTGCATGTTTAATGCTGTTATTTTGGCAGATCGTGAAGCACCACGAGTTCATGGGTGCCCAACATCATTTGAAATTAGGCTTGCTCCAGGAGAAGGCTCTAGAGAAGTTTGGTGGTCAGAGCCGAAGTTTAGTGATAATGTTAAGCTACAGTATGTACAACAAAGTCACTCACCAGGCCATGCACTTTCTCGAGGAAATCATCATGTCAGTTACATCGCAGGAGATGCTGAAGGAAACAAAGCGAGATGCTCATTTACTGTGACAGTTCATGGTCAGTAGAATCCATGATACGACTATTTCTGAAAAACCCTAGATTGTGGGGCGCACAGAGAATTTCTTGATTTCTTCTCTTGCAACTAATTATTTCTTACATTAATCTTTTATGCTCTGTTTTCAGGTACAGAAGATTACGAAATGGCAGACTATGCCTATCAGAGTGGACCAAATTCATCCAGTTTGCACATGGTTATATGTCCAAATTTAAAAACTGGAAGATGGACAATACACTACGCTTATTACCTTCCACCTGGTTGCAGATACTCGACTTCGCATGGGATTTATTCGAAATTGTTTAAACAAAAGCCCTATTCAAATACAATTCCATGGTTACGGCGAAGAACATTGCCACATTAGTATCTTAGTTGTTCATTTTATTATTATAATTATTATTATATTAATACTTAAACATTAATTTTACTGAACACCAATTATTGTTGAAATTATCTACTTATTATGCTACTTTAAATTTTATTGTTATGTTATGATTCTCCCTTTCAAAATGACTTTCTCATAAAAATAAATGAGTCCCTGAAGTATAGTTTAGTCATTAAGAACGGTTGTTTTGTAATTTGTATCCGTGATCGTTGTTTAAATCTTCCCCAATCACGATATAGAGTGAATGCTATGATTATCCTTTTGGAAAATGTGTTTATCAATTACACTTGTTTGACTGTATTTATGGTTGAGTTTATAATTTTTTTCAGATTTCGTTTGATATTTTTGCTGTAATTTTGAAAACAATGAAATGGTGGAGAGAAACTTTCAAAGTATTTATCAGTGAACTGTATTGTATTATAAATTATATTACTATGCATAACAATAATAATATGTAGTAATATTTAATAATGTTTAAGTGTGTATGAGACTGTATCATGGAAATGTAATATGCTTTTCACGTATTGTTGTGTGGTTTCAATGTGAGATTAGTGAGATTGTGAAATAAATTTTGTTCTAATGATCCAAGAAATACAATTTAAGATTATAAAAACACTGAAGGCGGAAGGCATAAATATTCTGCCCATTGTAGTCTATTATTTCATAAAAACTTAACTTATTACTGCATACATTCATTTTTTACACCATAATTTAAATTTCCCTGCTGTAATATCCATATGATTATTGTCTTTAAGTATTTAAACTAAAGTATCTTAACACCGTGCATACGATGCAGTAATGAATGCTACTAACGTGATTGAAATCTAGATTATATATCATAATATATATTGCTATAACTGTAACAAAGGCGATCGATCTTATGATTCATAATAATTGATTAGCAAGATTTAGTAACACTACTTAACTATTAATTTTTCATAAATGGTGCATCACAAATAACAAGCTCAATTACTTTTAGTTTTGCTCAGTACACGGTTCATTAAAAATTAAAAACATTCCAAGCTGAATTCATTGCAAAAACAAGATAAGATAAAACGATCGACCGTGGTTATCTTGGCGACAACACAAGTGACACTAGCGAGGAGTTTTTGGTGTTTTGTTGTTAGTCAGGATTACAATGGTGACTACAAAATAGCTAACACTTATCTCTTCTATTTCCATTTCAAACAACCAAAAAGCAATAATAAAATAGAAGAAGCAAAGCAACATAACTTGTTTTTCAATTGTCTTCCTTTTTCAATTTCAAATAGCTTATTCTAATCGAACCTAACCAATTCAAGCATAATTAAATTAGACC
>JAQIXW010000225.1:0-38955 GCA_034700685.1 Willowsia buskii
TTAGCCAGCAGAAATAAGTGATTCACAAAATGAAAAGTTATTCTCTTCTTTTAGTAAAACCCAGAACAGAGATTCGAAGTAGAGTACAAGACATTGTGTCAATAATAATAATAATAGCGTACAACAGAATAGGTACACTGTACACGGTACATAGACTCAGGTCAAGTTCATAAAAAAGGATTTTCCAATGCTAGACCAACATATCATCTTTCGTTACCGCATTCGGTTATTCGGTAAGTAACTTACTTGTTTAATCCAAAATACACATATATAAACTCATACTACTAGTAACCACTTACCAAATTCCGATCAAAAACTGCATCGAGAACTTATCATGATACAGCAAAGAAAAATTCACTTTTATTGGTTCACTAGTGTAACATGCAATAAATGCATTGTGCTGATTACTCAACATTGCGTACTTCATACTTGAAAAGATTCAAAAGCATTCAAAAGGTTGAGATGTGTGTATGTATATAGGACGATTTATAAAAGAAAATTATAGATTTAATCAAATACGTGTTTTACGCATCTTTTTAGCATAAAAGTTAAAGGCACTCTTATTTTGTACTGGCATGCACCATTTACCCTTTCAAATGTTTATTCTTATTTTCATTACACAACTACTTATTCAAGAGCAGAGTAGTTCATGGTCATGACCAATACGCAAATCTACTTTACCAGTCTGATATAAGCATATTAAAAATCATTTATTTGGTTACGGGCTAAGTAGTTTATTTTTATTGCTGGCTGTCCAAAGATTTTAGCGGCGGTATCAGACTGACTGACTGATTCATAATAGCATTAGCCCAGAAAATCACACAAAAAAATTAGATGGTGGACACACAGTATGTATACGTAGCATACATAATTCTCTGAACTTCGCATTATCGTTGCTGATGTGAGCATATTTGATTTACAACAAAGAGAAAAAGCAAAGGGACGATAAGTTGAGGTAGGCAAATTATAATTTAAACTGTAAGCATACCAAATTTCTTATATGCTGCAATATGCAATGCTTTACCTAAACGAACTGTTCCACTGTTCACTTTCATAATAACAATGATATATCAATAAAATAAGTAAGAAGTCCACCATTATGCTCATTACTCATTACTACCACGTGGAAGATACCTCTAGAATAAGGATTCAAGAAACGTAATATCTTTCAAGCAAGTTAATGCATTGTGGTCAACATTTGAATAGAAGCTTACCTCTTACAGCACGTCAGGATCGAGTAAGACTTATAACAAAAACTTGTATACAAGCACAAAATATATAGGTACGAAACTTTTCTCTCGGTTCTTTGCATTACGTAAGATTAAAAAACTACATCACTAGTTTTTGTTATGTGAGTAAGCTATTCTCCATCTTATCGAGAGCCTCTCGCTCTTTTCCATGAGACACCTGAGAAGTTTTCAATACATAACAGTACATTATCCAGCACTTCAGCTTGAGAGCACCATCATAGCCGTCACCACCATCTCCATAATCATCACTACCACACCATCAATTCCCTTCCTTCCTTTTGCTCTTCTTTCAAGTTCTCGGAATTCTTTTGTCATCCAGCCAACGAGCAGTAGAAGTAAGTTTATGGTGTGGAGTACACCGATAATAGAAAATTATTATACCTTTTGCTGAGATATGCGTCCAAGAAAAGAATTGGCTAGGCCTTTGTGGCAATCATAATGACTGATGATAAAACGTCTAGACTTTTTTGGCTTTGATACGGTCAGTATCAAACGCTGTTCTTTGTATAATGGAGAATGCATTATGTTACACAGTTACAGAGCAATAGATTTTAAGCATATATAAGTCTTTCATAACGGCCATGCAAGTCATCACTCACTGTGTGTATTTATATCAAGATATTATGGAGATGAGCAGTATCGGAGTAGTATGTGTATTCGATGCATTATGACTTGCTAGAAATATATGCAAGAAATATGAAATAGCTGAAAAGGATCATCACATGCAATTCTTGTCGGTGATTCATGATGATATATGAGCTAGATGAGCTCGTACCATGCCAAAGACGTTGCATCTTTTAAAAAAGTGTCTGTCTGGCTGGACCAGGACAAAACAGTTTCGTCGTGACTTGGCCTCTATTATTTCTGTTGGTTGGTGGTAATGATAATGAAGGTGTCTTTTGTAAACATATTGTTGAAAATGTCATGCTTCATTGAGTCTTGTGTCCCTTTCTTTTTTAAAGATTATTTTTACTTTCAAAAACAAGCCCAAATTTCTTAATTCACATATTTTTCTCTTTTGGTGTAAAGAAGAAATATATATTTTTTAAGTTGATGGCTTTTTCACGTCAAGGAAATTACAATGGTATGCATAATGAGGCTCCAGTATGTAACAGTTTCACTTTGAGCCTGATTATGTCTGATATTTTGTCCGTATGGCCAGAGGCAATCTCCGTGTTCTCGGAAATTAGTTTGTTGAAATGTTTCCTTGTCCATTTTCTTTATTCATGTTATTATTATACTTCCATATCTTTTTACTCATGTGTACTTTACAAGTATAATGGGAAATTTTACAATAGAGGCAACTTGTAATAATAGATACGCTCATAATATAAACGTAAGCTCATCATCATCAAAAAGGGTGAATTTACGACAATGATAAGACAAATACGGCCAATCATGTCGGTGCTTCGTTCCAGAGACCCATTTTCTTTCAAACAGATTATTTCAGAGAGAGGTTTTTCGTGTCAGGAAAATTACATTTCATCGAACTGAATAGCTGTAAAATATAGCTTCTAAAAACCATGCATGCATCGCATAAATGCTTTCAAGAAGCCGTCCCAGAAAATCGTGTAAAACCTTCTGTAGTGAAATCTTTAACAGTCATTTACTTGTAATCATGGGAGGGCAATAATACCCATCACATGGAGAAAAACATCATCCTAAAAAATCAGAAGGAGGTAAATAAGCAAACACATTATTTAATACTTTCTACGCTTCAGTATACATAAACATTCATCTAGTTAGATCATTTTAACATAATAAGAATATCTAATCCCGTTCCCGACCGCATCCATTGCTTTTACCTTTTTTATGAAAAGAAATTCTAGTGACTTGGTTTCTGAAGGCATTTTATCAAAATTAGCATTCTCAAATGAGCATGGTCATGTAAAGGGTACCAAAAACAAGACTCACACACTACATTAGAAGATATTAATGGAGAAGGGTTGCATAGTTTCTTCACTATCGTGTTTCGTTACTTGTATTTACGCTTCAAGATGTTTGTTCACTTGCTCTTTCAAAAAATTATTAGGCAATCTTCTTAAAAATCCAAGTTAATACAAAAGTCTTCTATATTATACAGCTTATTCCACTACCAAGTAGTAAATCTAAACCCAAACAGGGACTATCTACATATATACTGTACGAATATGTGAACATCTTCTTTTTTAAGTTTTGAAATAATACGTCATCTTCATCATCTTGTCAGCAGCAACACATCCAATCCAATCTTTATGATTATCCTTAGAACGTAATAATAACTCACTTGAAAAAGTCTCAACAAAATGACATATACTTACTTCATGTAATCGCTCTCAGTTTTAGATGAATATTACAATAAAAAGCTTTACATAATAAGCAGTGTTCGTATTTCTATTTCTTAAGTATCAAGATTAAAATTCATCCTTACTTGCTACATGCGCATGCAGTAGAAGAAAACGCGAACTACTAACTAGGACATGCTGCATCAAGAGAAATTTGGTCATGTTTACTTACATTCATATACCTATGTGAAATATTTCATGCATTATTGAAAAACACCTTTCTTAAAATTATATAATCATTATATGATCTGACGTTAATAGTCTTCCAAGCCAGGCTTGCACAGAAAAATATTGAGTTGACAAGATTTTTACAGTGTAAATACGAAGCAAGATTCACGTTGTTTAAATTGCTTTGTTACACACAACATATTAAATTTAACTCGCGACTATGCCGAGGATTGAGTTTAAGCACCACCGACAACAGTGCTTGTACTATACAGACAATAAAAAAATAAATTATTTACTTATATTTGCGTAATATTTGAGATAGTTCTGTCTCTGCATAATTTCAATCAATAACGTCAAAAAATCTTCTAAAAGCAGTGATTCTCGAGATTTTGTTTCAGGCATTTTGAGAAGTAGAACAAATACCTCTATTCCAATATATAAAGATTGAAATATTAGTAGATGAATTTTACAACTATAACCACCTTTAGTGCACGATGTACTAAATTATGGCAGTGTGGGTGTACATTTCATTCATATTCATCACTTCATATATTTTTGGAAATAAAATACATAACGAGAAACTTCATAAGTTCATTGGCGGAAGGTGAAGTTCACCGGAATGAAGGAGTCAATGTCTGTTTTAATGATGAAAGATTTATGATGTTGAAATGTATATGTATGAAATAAAAGTATGAATTTTAGCGGCTTATATATTCTTTGAATTTGGCCGACATACATTGATGCTGCATTGCTGCGCAGGTGTCCTTCAAAACATCTGAGAAAACTTCCTGTCCATTTGTGTCTGAAGTTCACGATAGTAAAATTCAAGAAATGTTTTGGAGCCACACTGTCTACGAAAGTTGTCGACAGATTATAACCGAGTCCTATCATAAAGTTCAAGTCATAATCGGTGAACAATGCTCTATATGGTACTTCCTCACTGGATGTACCTGAAATAAATACACATTGTTGAACTGACTTGGATAAATAGCTTTTTTGGTACACATGTGCGCACACCATGAATATGAAACAGGTGAAGCGATGCATGTGAGAAAAGGTAAACTCCGTTCACACTGGGTGCGATAAGGGATACCTATGAGAATAATAACTTCCCTGTGAGCACATGCATCTGCATGTTCCATTCATTACACATTACACATACATGGACATTAGTTTATTAAGAAGGAAACATTTTATGAATTGTATGAAACTTCTCCCAGCTTATAAACATAATGAATGACCAGTATGTCTCTATAAATCATGTGAGTACTATGATGAGTAAGACAGTTTTTAAGTTTTTGAAAAGTGAGACAACAGCCGAGGAAGCCATACTGTCTGGCAGAGTCAAAAAGCCATAAAGGTGGACTGCCCTTAGATGGTTATATTCCTGTAAATTATAACGAACAAACTTCTCTTTTATCACCATTACACGAGATACGGTTGAATGGATGTGAATAGAACAAAATCGCCTAATCTCTAATACAATCGTTGGAGTTTTTTCCAAAGTTTCCATCAAGATGGGATCATATATGGCTTTAAACAGTTGCATCTTATAAAATTAAGTATAGGAAGTAAAGTAGGAAGTACGGAAAACAGTACCAGAATTAATATATTAATGTAATGCTTATAATACTTATTGTCCCAAGGATTACACATGTTTACACACTAGGACCATGTTTAAAATCGCACATGTTGATAGCACAAAAATCTTGCAAAAAAACGCTGGAAAATGTGAGAAGAGCAAAATGTTCAAATCTATTCTCTTTTGCATTAAGTTTGCTCAAAAAGTATCCTACATGCCTGCCTTGTATCTATATTGTCTGTAACATACAGGTTAAGCTTAGGTTAACATATTTGTGCATTACTAATTGTGTATTTTGTATGCATTTCGAGTGCAAAAACTTTGAAACTAATCAAAATGTAATGCAATGCAGAAGTGTGCAGAAATACAAGCTCTCGCCCTTGTAAAAACGTGTGCATGAAAACAATTTGGACCTGTTTTAGTTTATTGGTACTTGATGTTTCTGCATTTATCAGTAAGTACCAATAGATACCACCTTATGCCGACTCTCTTTCGAGCTTAACACTTTCCTCTTTGGGGCTATGATTGCTGGGTATGAATCCGTCTTTGAGGATTTTCATTACAATATTTTATGAGTAATCCTTTGCACTCTAATTATTTTCCGATTCGCTTCGTTAATTAATTCGAAACTCTAATAAATCTCTACCATCCTCCTCTGTTTTCTAATATAATTAAAGTAAAATAAACACTGATCACAAAAATATAGACGATGTGGAATGAATAGAGTAGCACTAGCAATCGGTTCATTGGCTAGCACATACAAACATCTAATAACAATAATTATATGATAGGAGCATTCGCCTGCTATTTCAAAGTCTATTAAATATTCGTAAAGATAGCACACTGAATAGTGTATTAAAATTTACTATAATATACATGTGCAATGGGCTAAATACACTGGTATTTATAATAATGGATAAGTTGAAGATTGTGTGCAGAGTGCAGGGGGGCATGTATATGTGCCTAAAAACAAGAAAGTTGATAGGTGATGAAGTCATAGAATACGATATACCTGTTTAAATTGTTATTTATAATAAAGTGAGCTTTAGCTAACTATAGTCAAATGAAATGTGATAAAAAATAAACAACTAAAAATCCCAACTCAAAAATAATTGGGTAACAATTGCTTGAAAATTGGAATTTAAATTCCATGAATAGCAATATTGAAAAGCAAGCTTTAACCTAGCAAAACCTTTGCCAGAAACTGAGTTTGCGTGATATATGCACATGGATATATTTAGTAACTAGTAACTGGAAGGTCAGGGAACACCAACTAAAATATTTAATTACAGATAAACGATGCAAAATCTGTATTAAAATTATAAAGTGAACAGCAGTTTCTAAATGAGCTAAACATATTTCGAGGACTTGTAATCCCTGCCTTGTATTTTATTTTAGCTGTAAGTTAACCGGAAATTTACACAGATAGTTAATGTTTGACTACATTTACCCGTTAAAGGGAAATTTTCAATAGCGTGACAAGTTTTTGAACTACATACATGTCAAATAACATCCCACTAATGTATTCCACGATTTCCCCTTCCATGTTCACGTATATAGTGAAATAATATTACGACGACAAGTACCATAGGAGATTAGGATCAAACTGCAAACTAAAAAAAATTTAGAGACTATCAACTATCAAAACGGGAAGACCGGAGGTCTTTATGAGACAACAAAATTACATACTTACAACTTCACTTTTGTCCCCCAAAGTTTTGTAATGGCAAGGTAGGTCAGACTTTCTGTTCAACAAATTGAAAAGCGGGATACATGCATTAAAACAAATAGATAATTTAACGAGGAATTCACTACTGCTGTAAGTTCATGCACCCCAAGATCTATTTAGTTTTATGTTTACTGTTTACCTTTGTATATATTGTAACTTTATCATTATCAAATAATCATTATCTTACCTTTATCACATAACTTTTGTTATTTCTTTTATTGCATACATATTGTGGAACTATCATTTATACTTCATATTAGTTTCCAGGTCCAAGACATTTAATTCTTACATTTCTAATGGTTCATAGTTCATACAACATAAGAAAGAAATGCCTGGGAAGAATGAAAACAGACTTAAATGAATTTTAATTTTAATTTATTTTCATTTTGATTGCTGACATTAGTTTTCTGCAGTCGCAGCAAAATTCTTTGAAACCATCGGTTGGAAGAACGCTTGCGTTTATAATTCAATGCTAAATACCTGGTACTTAACTAATAATAGAATAGAATACCTGCTATAGGGCAAAAAACTGAACTGGTAATTTTTCCGCTCTTCATTTCGACTGATGCTTATCACTCCATGACTGATTCAAGCCACAAAGTCAAGTTACCGAAACTACGCTAGGTAAACATCGCATGACATTGGAGCCTATGCGAGAGACCAAATTTTTATATTTTTGTGACAAAATTTGGGATTGTGATATTGTGAAGCTGATGTTCGAGGTACCATGTTGTGCATTCAATAAAAGAAGCCGTGCAAATGCATCGTATTATGCCGTACATAAATATAAGCATATAAAGCCATCTTTATTTGCAATTTAAACACTATTTTATGCAAATACAAAGTTTCTTTTGTCTTAAAAGCAGAAAAACCAGAAGTTCTGAATAAGTTATTCATTTCTTTTTGACTTTATTGTTGACAAACTAAAAAGTGGACGGGGAAGAAATTGTTGAATAATCTGAAGGTTAAAAAACGCTTTTCAGAATTTAGTAGAATTTATGTAAGCCATTGCAAAACCCACGACATTTTATTCTCAGTAAAATAATAATCAAGTTTTCTGGTTGTCGATGGGCAAGTAAACGCAACCAATATCACTGGCTAATGAACGCAAAATATGCAAGAATTCTGGATTCATTTTTTATCGTCATATTTAAGTAGATATTATATCTTTTAGCATAAATTTGTGTATGAGGACAATGTTCAATTAAAAACATTGTGATTTTTCCATGTCATAATTTATACCATACAATAGGTTTTCTACGTACTTAACATGAAAAAGTTGCAGCTATAAACAAAGACAAAAATGCTTCAACATTCAGGAAAACTATATTTACCTGCCTGTAAGAGTGGTTATTCAGAAAGTAATGCACGGTCTTTCGTGTAAAGTCTTTTTGAAATATGTAACAACGGTCTTTGATCATTTAATTTGCAGGTGCAGATGGGATCGAGGTAATATACTTTCGCGGCCTTCCACAATTTACCATCCCATTGCCATCACGGAAAGAGAGATGCCGGTTCATCGTCAAGCCGTTGACAAATACCGTCGGCGACCTAATTGGTATGATTCGCTATGAGGACAGGGGAGTAGATCGCGTCGCTTGCTTAACAACAGGTAAGGAACTTGGATGATGGATGAACATTTAATGACTCATTAAATTTCTTGTAGAACACCGACTAATTATTTTTTCCCTTTCATGTAGATGGTATTCGGATTGCATCAGCAAACACAATAGAAATGCTGATGGAGCATGATTTCGATATGGTTGTAAACGACAAGATTTATCGGGTTCTCACGCCACCCCAAGAGAAGGCTTCCAAGGTACGGAAAATTTGACATGCATTCATGCATATATTGAATTGATAGTGGAACTATAATGTTTTGGATTAAATAAATTTCTTTCTAACATGAATGAATCCGACTGAACAGGAGGATTTGGAGAGATTATCTTCAGTTCGAAATCTCGTAGGTCAGTTGTACGGAGCGCTGAACATTGACGAACACCAACTGCGTCAGGAGAGGGAGATGCTGACAGAACTAGAAAAGCTCCAAAACGAGCTCGGTCCTCTGGAAGATAAACGCGAACAGCTTAATCAAGTAGCAATGAAGCGGACAAAAACACTAACATGGGTAGGTTTAGGATTAATGTCTGTCCAGTTCGGGATCTTGGCTCGATTAACATGGTGGGAATACTCATGGGATATTATGGAGCCTGTCACATACTTCGTTACTTACGGCACTGCCATGCTTGCCTATGCATATTTCGTCCTTACAAAACAAGTAAGTGAACAACTATTATTCTAAACAAAATTCCATTCTATTGTTCATAGCCAGTGTAGTAAATAATTACTTTATGTGAACGATGAGTCACGCACACATTTTCATACATAATTTTTGTATTTGATTTTTAGGAATATGTACTACCAGACGTTAGAGATCGAGAATACCTGATTACGTTTCATAAGAATGCCAAAAAGGTTGGGTTCGATGTTGATAAGTACAACCTGCTGAAAGACCAAATCTATAAGATTGAAACAGATTTGCATCGTCTTCGTGATCCTTTGGCCCTCCATCTTCCATTAAAGACAAGAATGGGTAGCCAGGATGATTTTGACTACTCCTCCGAAAGCTCTCATGGAATCGTTTCGAAAATTCAGCAAATGTTTAAAAAATCAGGATCAACGAGCCAGAGTTAAGGATTGCTATATTGTTGGCCTATGAATATAATTATAGACTTAGATTTAGAGGGTTAGTTTAGCTACATAGAGCAGAATTTGTAAACCTTTGTACTATCGATTGTTTCAAAATCATGTTAAGCCATAAATGGAATGTTTTGTGATTTATCTTTGCTTCTGTCCATTTTCTCTGTCGGATTGTTAATTATTGACAGATGAATTTGTTTTCATGTCTTGTATCTGTACTGTATCAGTATGTTGTTTTCCCAAGTATTCAAACTTCAAGTCACAATTTTTTTTTCTGGTCACGATTTCAGTTATGTATTTAATCAATATATTATTCTTCTCAAGAACTGAAGGCATGCGTCTACCTTAATTGTTCATAGCTCATTAAGTATAATTTTCTTTCTTCCAGAATATTATGTATAAATCTCTATATTGAATTTGTTTGTTACTGTTTTACAAAGAACTCTCCCCGGTGGAAATTATTTAATATCATTGTAATACTGTACTAGTTATTATTAAATTACAATTATCTATGAAAGACTCAGGTGATTAAAATATATATTATATATTCTGTAACTGTTTAACCAATTCACGTTTGCAATATCAGGCCACTGTTCAATTGAGATGTAAATCAGAAGAACTGATATATTAATTAACTTGTTTTTAATTGTCAATACGGGAAACCTTAGTTAGTTGTAAATACATTACATTATAGTACAGTAGATGTAGTTTTGTTACGATTTTGATTGTACATAGAAAAGTATATTATAATACTTAGATTTGAGCGTCAGGTGCGAGGCAAAAATATTTTGGTGCTATATCTGTTTATTGGAACATTTAATCATATACTTCAATTATTGTGTATAAGTCATCTTGGTACTACTATTAACTAGTTGTATTCACAAAACTTGCACTATAAAATGATATTATATATTGCTCGCGATAAGTTATATATAAGTAACCAATGCAAAGCTTTAAATGAATATTATTTGATGATGATTGGATGACTATGCCAATCACAAAGTGCAGCAAATGCAAATGTTACCAGTTCTTTGTGCACCCTAACTACTCGAGTTTATTGTTGATTATATTTTCGTTTTTAGGCATATTACCAATATTGGCAATGGAGTTTGCTTTTCATAAGCCACGACTAAAACTGTTCGAATAAAATACACATGCAAAGCTGCAGTTTAATTTCACGGTTCTTCAAAGCTGTGAATCGACAATGAAACATTTAAAGTAAATCCAAAACTTATCCAGTTCAAGATAGATACCTTTACTGTACACTCACGTTTGAGCAATTTACATACGTAAGTGCATCATCATAGTTGCCGGCTTGCAGATGTATGTAACGGTGTAAATAAATAAATACAAAAATATTTCACTCTCATTAAAATCACACTTAAAGAAAATTGTAGCTGTTTGTGCACTGCACTCAATGTTTCCTTCAAACAAAAATACACTTTGCAATTAGCAATTGTTTTATCATCAATAAGAACCTTATGTTTTCCAAGTTGCAATCTCCATTCCACAAACCTATTATAATATACAAATATATAGAAATGTATACCTACTTCCAACACTCAAAAGTCAATTAAAGCTCATTTGTTAACCACATCATTTTTGATCGTCGCAGCATGCAATGAACTTTGAAGTTATGTAAACTCCAGCACGCAGTTTGCTCCGCTTGGTGCAAATTTCTATAAGCATTATAAGCACTTCCTTGACCTTTGAAGGTTTTTGTGAGTAATACTTGCAATGCAATCCTATGGGTTATCAGATTTAAATAAATAATAATTGCTAAGAATAAGTACGCAATACATAGTTAAATTCCTTCTCAAACCGTCAATATTCGTCTTCGGACAGACTAAATAAATTAATCTGGAAAAAAAGACAGCATCAGCTCCGAACTTACTGAATTTTTAAGGATACATTTTAAAATATAAATAGCTATTAATGTGGAGAACCTTAGTTTTTGCATGAAAATTTTTTCGTTTCATTCAGAGATAAAATCTGTTAGGATTGCATTATTTCAGCATTTAGATTTTTAATCGTACTCCAAAAATTTAATTGACAACATGGGGACACAAAGGCAAAACACTATTTTGGGAGGGGTTCTATGTTTTATCCAGCTAGCATGTAAGTTATATATAGTTAAGCCTCATTAAGGTGAAGAATGGCTGTAGCTGCATTCACAAAACTTACTTCAACTTATATACAGCATGGTTTCGAGCTTTCATATAAAAGAAATGAATATCACCTGAATTGTTATTACGATAATTACGAGTCTGATTTGAGTGCATGCATGCAAAAGTGTAAAATATGGGTTTTTATAGTTGAATTGAGTTTACACTTTATACATTATTGCAAATGTAAGTGATAGTGAATAGCAGTATAGTAACCGACAATTTATTACTAATGTTTAAGCACAACAACGCAAATGTTTCGTTATTGCAAAACTTAATATATATCAATCAATGCATTTTTGGAACTGGAACCATTTAAGGCACACTAACATTTAGATTTTAAAATAAGTTTAAAGTTACAAAGTCGTTGTGAACACCAATATGTGATTCATAAATTATGATGATAAATTAACTATACTTTAAAATACCACTATAATATAATATGGTTGCAACTTGAACAGGTTTATTGTTATAAAATATAAAGACGTATCAACAAAGATGAGTACTTTAAAGTTGTTGTTCACGGGCTCGTAAAGTTGACATAAAATCAAAACAAAATAATATACTATTATTATTATTATTATTACATCTGAATAGTTGATTCGTATGTAACTTTTGTCAAATGATTTATTTGAATAAACATAAACTACCAGATTTGAGCCATACATAAAGGAGACGGACAATGAGTAATTTATAAGTAATTTAACTTTAATAATATGCATAAATGTTTCAAATAACTACAAACGAAAACGTGTTGACGTAACTTCATTAATTTATCGTGTAGCGGGTAATATCATTGTTAATAATATAACGAGAAATTGTCCGAAATAAAAAAGGAACTTCAAGAATGTAATTAATTGTTTTATTTCCATCATTTTTTTGCGAATGACAAAACAGGCATAATCTCTGTTAGTGCATAAGGACAGAGCTTATCGCATCTTGAATAATGTCATCACTACACCATTCCTATTATTGGAATGATAGTGAGGTCTAAATGTCGCATACATAATGGAGAAATGTTGCCTGGTCGAGTTACCTCCTGAAGCATATTATGCATGCAAGTTAATTTTTCATTGTTGCACAATTCTTCTTCTGTATTGTACTAACCTAAATCTTACTTAATCGGTATATCAGATTATCAGATACATACATAAATTCTTTCACCACAAAGCTATCAACGCGACACGATCTCCAGGCAATGGCACACAAGTGCTTGGGTGACCAGTCACTGCGTGTCACCAGTAATGAGATATACAATGCAGCACGTTTAGCGTCCAACATTGTGGTTTATCCATTTATCGTTTTTGCCCTATCATATATCATATTTTCAAGCTTTTTGTATTGGAATGACAATTTTTTGGTCTGTCAGACCAAATCGGCTTAAGTTAGAGTTCTGCTACGTACATACTGTGAATAAGTTCATGATTTTGTTTGACAAAATTCTATAATTTTAGTAGACGCTTATTTCCACACATACACAATGCGTAAACTAGCTGCTGTTATAATTTGAATTTCACATACATAGTGCCAATGCTTTGCACGATACATGAAATAAGAAAACTACGTAGACAAAGTGGGCAAGGCATAAAAAAGAACTTCAATTTAAATTAATATGTCTCGATAAAAATATATTAATTAAAATTTTCTTTAGACTTTATAACGTGAGGAAAGCATAGAGCCTTTATGTAATTATGATATATCATTTTCGAATTGCGTGAAAAAAGTAAGTTTGGTTATCATTACCTAATGCTTAAAAATTTATTGTGCATGTACTTCTTTGTTCATAGTGTATATAATACTCATCTATTAGATTGAAATGGGTGTTGCACGTGCCCTCAAAACGGAATCGTCCGCCTGGTAAGCCTTGATAACGTTGTACAAAGTACATATGATGTACAAACAAACATGAATGTATCTTTAACAGAGTTTCGAAAAACACGTATGTTTGACACTTTCTAACTTGCTCTACAAACAAGTTCACACCTTTGCTTTCCTTAATTGCACATAATGGTGTCGGTTGTCATTTTGTTAAAAAGAACCACCAGATAATCAGATAATTTGCGAGCAATTAAAAAAGGCTTTAATTGTATTATAGGACCGGAAGTTGCGTAACTGAACCTTGAATACGGGCAGGACATGGGCGAAGAAACTATCAGGGTACACTTCCGTTCTCCAAGTAATTTAAGGCATTCGTATATGATGATGATGATGAAGCGCAAACAAAGTGTGGATTCCATGTTGTACATATGTACAGATATGTATATGCGTCTCTAATTTGGCGAGTAAACTTTACTGATGATGATCAATGAATAAACGTAGTACACTGTTCCTTCATGCAATTGTGCGCATATTTTTGCATTGAAACAGTACTTTTCCTTCTTTGATTTATCAAGGCAAGTTTTTGAAGTACATCATGAATCATGGCACATTAAAAGTTGGAAATTTCTTCCTGTTAAGTTTGATTTAATATACTAAAAATTTCAGAAACTTTGTTTCATTTTGCAATAAGATTCATATGAGTATTAGTTACAGGATTCACTCCAGATTTTCTATGACTCTTAAATGTTTACAGGGAACATCTCATTGCTTGATTATTATGCTTTTGATGTGATGAGGTTGATCACTATGTACTATGTAAAACTGTCTTCAACCACAGAAAAATCTAAAATTTTGCTGTCGAGTTGGAGGTAAAGCCTCCAATATAGTGAATTGTGTAGCTCGTTGGGTTCTATTCTTTTTCAAGAAAAATGTCCATTCATATTAAATACATATCCGGAACCGTGAAATAAAACAATAGATTTCTATAAACAGCGTCTTCAATGAGAATGCGAAGGAAGACGACGTTGACCTCACCGACCAGTACATATCGTATAGCAGTAAATAGTTTATAATAATGAGTGAACAAAAATACTATTGTTGACGACTGACGTGTCTTTGTGTCTTCATTACTGCTTATTACCCATTAAATTTTTAGCGTTGGTCACATTACTGCATAAAAATAATAAGAAGAGAAATTCACCCCTGATAAAGAGTAAATTATACCATTTAAAAACGCATGTATAACATCATGTATTCTGCAGCTGTAGCTTTGCAAGAAAACTAACGACCAAAGTTTTAACGACAAAGTTGTGAATGTGTCACCCAAGTAAACGGTTCAGTTAGCATGACATTATGCAAGATACTAAAACTAAAGACTTTTATCATTAAAACAGGTGCTGCTCACTCCCAAACTAATGTCGACAGTCGACAACTCGTCAAAGTGAATATTTTTGAAAAATATCACACATCATGATAACTTATGCGCAGCATATCTTGGGCTCACCTCATAAAATTTATTTAAACGTTTTTACAAAACATACAAAACCGGATGAGGGTTCGTACATTTTTAGATAGCGGTTATAAGTTATTTTTACATTGTCTATAGGTTTGTGTGTGTAATATGCAAGCATACTTTGAACAGTTTAAACATTAAATGACAAATACAACATTTAAGATGATATAAAATGGAAACTAAAAGTTCTGTACATTCTTTTTAAAAACTCTTATTTTTCTACCAAAAATCATAATTTTCTAGTAAATAGCTGTCTTATATTTCTAATGAATGTGTGTACACTCTAGTACTCACGTGTGTCTATGATACACGCACTTATATGACAAGCAACAGGTCGCGATTAATTATATTTAGACAGAAACAGCACGAGTGACTGCCTAAGCAGTTCTTTTATTGTTTTAATAATAATGACTCCCCATTTTAAATAGATGTTATGAGAAGAGGTCCCACACAACAAAAAATTGTCTTTTAAACTCCGTTTTTGTTATTAGGTAAATACCTACAACATATATATATAAATATGCTCAAACAATTCCTTGTATGTACACACATCAGAAAACTTTGAACCAGAGAGTAAAAAAACAAGTCCCATAATTACTGATGGAGATGGAGCATGCAGGTAGATTTACTGTCTGTTTGTTTTTGGCTTTTGTATTGTTTGATGTTGGTGTTGGTGGAAATACATTTATACATAAAATTCTATAAAATATGACTATGAAAAATATCTGAACATAAAAAATATTTTAAAAGTGAAACGTTGAAGGATTGGCCTGTGTTAGTAGATAATGACATGTGAGTTAAGACCAAGGCTGCCTCAACAATAGTTTTCTTATGACATGACGATGATGATATTTTGGTGTGCTTTTTGCAAAATAATATTTCTGCAGAGGAACTTTGAGGAAACGCGATTAAAATGCATATAGTTTATAGTTTCTACAAAAGGTCGACGAAAACATAGCATGCATGTCGTATGTATGTATGAATATCTGTTAAACGCAAACTTTTTTTTGCATTTGTATTGTATCTTTGGAATGTTACGGCACTGACGCTGTATCAAAAATATTAAGCAAAGCCATAAAACAGCGACAAAAATTCGTCATTTAGATTTCGCATTTCAGTGTGTAGGAAAAGTTACTCTCATGTCTAGTAAATCTAAGAAAAGTTATTTAAGGTGTGGCGGTCCCTATTTAGCCTCTCAGTGAAACTATTTTGGTTCAGGTGGTACGTTGTGTAGATCTCCTTGTACATCTTTCAGTGTTGGAATATCAAGGCTCTTTAGGACGGATGAAATCCTGAAACGGAAGGTACTTTAATTTCATCGATTGGCTTCTACAATCAATATTGCCAATAATTATTGGTACTTTTATTTATCGTTCTGTGTGAGTGAAATTGATTTTTTCATGGTAAATTCCAGAATGAGAAAGACGATTCCAACGTTCAAGGCTGCAGGACTGGTGCTCCTTCTAGCATGCATGGGAACAGTTCTTGCGTCGGGCAGTGACAAGGATTCTAGCAAAAGTTCGGCTGCAAGTAAATCACAAACAGTTTGGAGCGCAAAACCAGTAAAGACTTCCTTGAAGAGAGAAACTCTACCAATTCCAAGCTCTAAGCTTACATCAGGAGGAAAATCCTCAGAAAGTCTTCGTACAGCGTCTCAAACGCTGTTTGGTTACAATGGACTTCAAGGTGGCAATGGAGGTGGTTTCAACAACAATGGATACAATGGTGGTGGTGGTGGTGGGTTTGGTGGCCAATTTGGATTCTCACCTAGTTATATAGGTGGTGGAGCTGGTGGAAGGGGTGGGGCAAACGGGTTCAATCAGTATGCTCAACTAGGAAATGCATACAATGTGTTAGACCAAAATCAAGGAAATTTATTTGGAGGACAGGGACAGAATCCTTACTATTCGAATAATTATTTCGGTGGCCAGGGAGGATTTGGTGGTTATCCTTACGCGTCGACTGGGGGCATTGGAGGTGGCTATCCTTTCGGAAGTCCACAAGGAGGAGGATTCGGAGGATTTGGAGGATTTGGAAATCAAGGATTTTACCCAGGAGGAGGTCAATTCCAAGGACAGCAGGTCGGCTCTAGAAACTTTGGGTTTGTTAATCAAGGATTTGGAAATCCAGCGTTTAGAAATCCTCAAGGAGGAACTGTTTCAAGCTCAACTGGGAGCTTTAGTAGCATCCCCACCTCAGTTCAGGTAGGAACGGGACTTGAGGTAGGCAATAGAGGATTCAATGGAGGTGCTGGAAACGCTGGTGGCTTCCCCAGTGCAAGTGGTCAGCAGTACATTGTGGGTAATGGAATCGGACAACCAGCATTTATTGGAGGAGCTTCTCCTTCCGGTGGGTTCGGGTTTGGAGGACCTTTTGGAGGTATGTATTCTGCTGGAATTCCTGGTGGTCTTTATCGTCAGCAAAGTCCCAACTCAATTTTTGGACCGTATGACTATCCAAGGTCCCTGAGTGGCTCCCCTTCACCATCTTCTTCAATAACCTCTAGGCCAAGTAGTCCAGCTACAAGACTGCAGACGACTGGCCCTAATCGCTTTTATCAAGGTGCTGGCCCAGCAGGAACTTACGCTCCTACGTCCAGGGAGCGGTTATATCGATTTACAGCATCTAATGAAAGCTAATTTAAATTGTATAGCTCACCTTGTTTTGTGAATGTTATTGGGGGTATCTGCATAAAAACCAGGCACAGAAAGTACCAACGGTAATCACACAGGTTACTTTAAAAGAAACATAATTTAATTCTGCATTTAACAAATACCAAACTATGAATGAAATTTTATTTTGCTAACTGCTGAAGTTAGTTTGTTCGTATGCATATTATTGTGAATATTATGTTATACAAATTCATTTATACCTCACTTTACCAACCCAGTTTTGTACAATTTTGTCAAGAATAAACGATTAATACCAAACAACAACACAAGGTGGAAATAATTTCTTTTCAATTCGCACGATTTTCAGAATTTTTAAAAACTCGAATTAAAGAAAACATTTTTTAAATCCTGAATGAAAAGGCTGAATGAATTTATTTACATTTTATGATATTTTAAACACCACGCATGATCATTTTACAATAATTTATTTTGAACATGTTGCAAATGTTCCATCCATTTTAAAGCTACACAATACTAATTCGAGAAGTTCTGTAGTCAGTTGTGATTCGTGAACATGCACAAATTGTTTAAAAACGACTGCCCAGTCAACTAAAGTCACCAACGAGACTCCATGTCATGTCACTACACTCTCAAGCATTCTCTTGGAGAGCCGACTCTTTTCAAACTGGAAACAAGTAATGAAAGAAATCTCCACTATGCCAAGAAGTAAATTATAGTACCATAAGTAAAGAGTAGTATTACTGGTTTAATTACTTTCGAAAGGCTGACTTCTATTATACGTGCTTAGAAAAATAAGAATTATAGGTCATCCCGTGGAAGGCCGCATATTTTTAATTAATGGCAGAGCCCGAGCCATCAAATGACGTGGTTAATCAGGTTTGTTTTTCCGTATTATTATTGCTACTATTGCTACAACACTAGGCAAACACTAATATTGAAACGATATCTTTGTCATATTACTTTTTAGGAGGACGGAGGTACAAAAAGGAAGTCTGAATATGACGTGGTAGCGCCGGGAGAAGAAGAAACAGAATTAAACCGCAAAAATGACGTAGAGATTTCAGAAATTTAACTCCGCCATTTCAAGATACAAGTTTGTATATTTAATTCTAAACCATCAAATTTCACGTCCTCATAGTTTGATCGCTCTACATTGTGGGTACAGTCTCAGGCTTCCGGAATCCAACGTGAAAAATGGGGGAACAAAATGCAGTTTCTCATGTCATGCATTGCCAGCGCCGTTGGATTGGGGAACGTATGGCGCTTCCCTGCTATTTGCGCAACAAATGGCGGAGCCACCTTCTTAATTCCTTATGTGATTGTCTTGTTTGTCATAGCAAGACCGTATGTATTTGATTTATTCTGCTTCACACTATACTTGTCACAAATTCAGTTACTCATAAACCCAGTACTCACAAATAGCACATCCTTAATCCTTCAGGTTGTTTGTGTTGGAACTGGCACTTGGTCAGTTTTCGAGTAAAGGATCAGTACGTTGTTGGGACGTAAGTCCAGCTTTAACAGGTACAGACTATCATGTATTGGTTACTGCGTTATAATTACCACTGATTACTCATTGCAACACAGAATATGGATACAAAATGTTTTGCAATTTATATTGCTTAGGTATCGGGATAACCGGTATGGCTTCATCGGTACTCCTGAGTACATTTTACATCATGCTCTTAGCATGGGCACTTATCTACTCGGTGGTCGCTTTTGTGAGCATCTGCTACCAGCCGACGTCAACACCACTATGGACTGAGGAGACAGGCCCATATTTTGGGTCAGTTTCCAAAGTGGAAATTCCAATTAAAGGAAGCATAATATGGGGTTATTCCATTTTAACTGTCAAAGGCAATCTTATATGCCTGCTTCTGATACCCTCTTTGTTACAGGGGATCCGTACTTCATGAAGTCACATTTCATCTCGCTACTTATAAATATCCTACAAGTGTGGTACCTGTTTGTCATCTTGTGCTTGCTCTGATATTTGCTTGGATGATAATCTGGATTACAATGGTTTTTGGAGTAGAAGCTAGTGGAAAAATTGCATATGTTACTGCATTAGCCCCATATTTTGTGCTCATCACTCTAATGATTGCCGGGTTAAATTTGCAAGGCATGACAGTAGGACTGGATTTTCTGTTTAACCCTGATATAAAAAAACTTTTGGACGGGAACGTAAGATTTTCTTATTACTATGATTGTTTATTACGCGGCAACCAACCTTTTTGTATATGGCAGACAGATTATAATGGTGAAAAAATCTTGTTAGACGTGGTTTCAAGCTGTAGGTCAGTGCTTTTTTTCACTGGGTATAGGATTTGGTGGCTGTATCATGTTTTCCTCCTACAATGACTTTCATAATGATATTATTCGGTAAAACTGGACAGGCATTTAAACATATATCCACGATTTAAGAATTTACCAGGATGTTGCTAATTTTATTTTTACTATTTTTGTTCAAGTGATGTATTGATAATCAGCATTGTGGATTCAGTTACAAGTATCTTGGCTGGAATTAGTTTGATGTCTATTCTTGGGTTTCAAGCAAACAAACAATATCTCGCACTTAAAGAGCAATTTAAAATTAAAAATACCCTTAAACCGGATGAACTGTCTAAAGTAAATGCATCATATATGAGCATACATGAATGTGCGAGCAAGATCTTTACTGGTAAACCGCCATTTCCACTTGTTAGCGATACTGAAGATGACGAGTGGGCGAGGAAAAAATGCCAGTTGCAAGCACTTATAGGAGAAACAGGAGGTAGAAGACGACTGGAAGCTTCAATAGTAATTCTGGTTTCATATTTTCTCGTATAAAAGCGAGCATTATGAAAATACTTTCTTCTTTGCAGGAGCCGGTCTCGCTTTTGTGCATTATCCTGCAGCAATGAATGAAATAAATAAAGAGTGGGCGGCCCCTATTGGAACAGTACTAAATTCTATGTTCCATTTTTTTATTCGCTTATTGTACACTCTTATGAAATTTGGAGGCCTTCACCTTAAACAATTCGAATTTTCTGTCTAGATATTAGGACTTCTCTTTTTTCTTATGCTAATTCTGCTGGCAGTTGGTTCTGCCAACGGGTTTGTGGGAACTACAGGTTCAATCATATCGAATGTTATAGTAGTGTAATGAGTATTTTAGTGAGTGATAATTAAAAGGTTTAGATACTTGCCTTTGACACCTTTTCTCCTTTTTTCTAAACTTTAGTAACCATTATAGCAGACAGGAAACCAAAGTGGAAGCGTAGTAACATTGTCAGCGGAGTTTGTGCTTTCTCCTGCTTTATAGGGCTTATTTATACCAATGGCGTAAGAACAGCATGACCAAATTTCATGATATTCGATTAGAAGCTCTTTCTAATCTTTCAAACAAAATGAAAGTCATAAACTTACAGCAGTGTCATAACCTACCGTTTGCAGATTGGTGCTAATTGGTTTGACGTAGTTGACATTCACGGGGTAAGTTTTAAATTTTACATAGGTAAAAACGTGCTAAAAACATGGAGTCATGGAATAATACATTATTTTACTTGTTTTCAGGTAGTTGCTGTTGTTTACGTGTACGTCAAAATTGTAATATACAATATCAGCATTTAATTACCAAAGTCGATGTCTAATTGAAAAATAATTATAAACTTTATTGAAATTCAGTTTAGCCTTTCTGGAAGTATTTACAATCATCTATGTGTACGGGCTTAAAAATTTCTGTGATGATCTAGAATTTATGAGGAACGGAAAACCACCCGGATGGTACTTGCGTATAACGTGGGTAACATTGCCAATTCTAATGGTTATCATTTACATATATTGGCTTGTTTCATACGACGTTCCCAAGGATTGGACCAAAGCAGTTCAAGGTTCGTAGTTTTCTATTTACTATTGTAAAGTGTTTCATTTTCCTTTCAAAATTGATGAAATTTAATTATTCCAGTTACTTCTTGGCTATTGACTACGTTTGTCCTCATCATTATCCCTGCCACCATTATTTTCAAGTATTTCGAGTTTAAGAAAAATCCTTGGAGGCATCATATCCCTTTGACCCCAGTCAGTTAATTTTGAAGCCAGAGCTTTGAACTCTATTAAGAGCCATATTATTGCAGTCAGTAATATTAGTAATATCAATATCTATTTTTTCAGTTTGCAATCCTTTCAGCCATATTTCGTCCAAATCCTCGCTGGGGCCCTAAAGACCCTGAAATTCGAATTGCGTGGAAGGAATTCAAGTCAAAAAGAGAATCATCTTATCACATTTTAATGAGAATACAAGCTCTTTTTGGCAAGAAACCCGAACCGGCTGTACACCCAACTGCACGAACATCGTACGCCACAAATGCTTTTCCTCCGGAATCTGTATCGGATACTGCCAACACTGTTACCCCGGGGGAACCTGAATCCGGAACGAAAAGTCCTCCCTTATCTGTATAAATTACTGTTGCACTGAATTTTAAGCATGTCTTAATTATTATAGTTAAGAATTCCTTCGAAATGTATTCACCAAAGCATTAACCAAAATTGAATGTAACATATATAGACATGGAATTCGACGATGACGTGCATTAGTAAAAACCTTCACTACTACAAACATTGTTTATTTTGACTCTTTTCAGGAAACCAACATGTATGAAACATTTAAGAAAACAAATTATATGTTTTTAATTCGATTAGTTTTACGTATTCCATTTTGTAATCTCCTGAAGCCAGCACCTGTATTATGATAGTGCTCCGAACAGTGCCTTCTTTATCTCAATAGTTCAACTGGAAGTCAGTAGTAGAAAGCTTCATATTGCATGAAAATAAATGTCATAAACTTCTACCGTGGGAGGAGGAGGAGGAAATTCCCTTAATAGCTATATTGACATGATTTAAAAGCTTTCGTTGATTAACTTTCAAGCATACAAGTGTGTACATTCATGTTGGAGTAAGTTGGTATGGTTGGGCAGTAAAGGAGAGAGCATACACATGGTAAAACTAAAACATTAAGCGTAACGCACGTATCTACAACAATGTACGATAGTCCCATAATGCAGTGTTGTTTTGCACTGCAAACGTGTACTGACAAACCAACAATCCTTTGTTCTGCACAAAAAAAGGCAAAGCCGTGTGCATCTCGACAACACTACATTACCATGCAATGTGAATTACACTTGCATGTAGGAATGGACGCGGCTTTGTATCAAGAAAAATGTTTAGTCTGCAACTGATGCAGGAATGGTCAATATTGAATTGCTAAGGTGTGCGTTTTGAAAATATCGCATGTATTTTTATCATTTATACTTTTAAAGTGCCTAGCTAATTGCTTTGCAAAAGAATTGGGGATAGTTTTCAGTGGTACAAATATACCTTGCAAACTGTGTAGTCTTTATCCAAATTGTTACCCAAGTTTAAGGAGTGTGTGTGTTTTGCTAATTTTTCTGTGAAAAAAAACAATTTTTATTTTTATAAATTACAGAAACTTGCAATTTTCTATTCTCTGAAAGAATTTGTCAAACTATGTGACAACAGTACATTCACATAGTCCATAATGAACTTAAGTGAGGATTATTATTTATCATATAGTTCCACTTGTGTTGCACGTGGATAGCGGGTGCTTTCATGAAAAGGATTTCAATGATTTCAATTTCTCCATTGGAACAAAAAAAAATCCCAAGTACTGGGTACTCCAAGGTAAAGCCAATAGTCTTTCGCAGTGATACTTAATCTTCAGCTTTAATCTTGCTTTAACTTTTCAATTGGTCATGTCCCTGGCTGTAAATGTACTCAAGTATCGACTCTAATAGATCTTCTTGTGACATGTGCGGAAAATTTAGCCTCCAAAGAATAAATTAGAATATCAAATGCAGATTGAATTCTTGTTACTTGCGTATTGTTACGGACCTTCAGTGTCCGTTCTAAGATTGAAACAAATCGATCATGCCGCTGCTTTAATATTTTGAGCACGACATCATTAAGTTAAATACATGACAAGACATTGAATAAATTCATTAAATATCATAGAACTATAAGCAACACATTATTTAATAATAAACCGAGTTACTGATGGCGTCGCGTTGTCTTTTGAATATATATTCAACTTTCAATTCGTCAACAGCATTTGTGTCTTTTTTATTTTCTCACACGTGTTTGCATGAATTTTCATTATCTGTATATAGCCTTTGGGTTTCACACCAATCTTCCGGAAAACTATCCGGAGAAGCAACTCTAGGAAACTGTATTAGATACGAGATATTGTGGATATAAATTATTATTTACTGTCTATAATCAGGGATTTCTTAGAATGTAGGATTTTAACTAAAAGATGGGTCATGGATGCAAAAGTTGACTTTGAAAAGTGAACAGATATGTATTGCGTAATGAATTTCGTACCTGCTAGCCCTAGTAAAAAGTCATCTCCTTGTAAAGCTTGTGAAGAAATTACTTCAGTAATTCGATGTATTTGGCATTAAAAGCCCAAAAACGATAAAAGAAATTGGAGGAAAAATTCATTTGTGTCATGAGGATATAGGTAGGATTCATAAAGTTTACATTATTATACCTAGTAGTACTCCTATGATATATAGCTCAATAAATTTTTTGCACTGTTTAACTCATTTCATCATCTCATCACTGGCGTTACTTGTCAATTCGTAAGCAGAAGAAAGGTTCGGCTGATGTTTTTTGCGTTTTTTTTCTTCAGAAATTAGTGTCCTTGCCACAAAAATCATTTATAACTCACGAACAAGTAGAATGTTATGTTGTTAAAGTTGGGACTCCACATTTCTACTAGTATACTTACTTAAATGAACAGTTCACGCCACACAATTTTGGTACTCTTATGTCTTCAAAACTACAATTTCAGATTATTATAAACACATCAACAGATTGATAGCGTACTTCCATGAGAAGAGTAAAAAAACGTAACAAGTTTTCGTTATTCATCAATATTATATATATTCAAGATCCGTGCATGGATAATAAATGATTGCTTGTACCAATCATAAGAAGCTTTCATCATTAATTCAATAAAACAAGAAAATCCAATTCCTCAAAAAATTGGATGGTGTTGGTGATATGTAAGATTAAAGTTAAGTTTGGAATGAAACTTTGGATTATGCCTGTTTGAAAAGCTTGTGAGGATTCGTTTAACTATTTTTCTTTCAACTTCTTTATCACAGCCGAATCTCGAGAGGCAGGAGGGAGTATCAAATACATGCTTTTCTCTGTGCATTTATTTATAAAAAGTGAATGCAATAAAATTCCAGTTTAGTAATAAATAATACCTCTTAGCCGTGCTCTATTGTTGATATACAAAACAATGTCAGAATTTGAAAAGGATATTCTTCTAAAAATGCTTCTCTTGCAGAGGATAGGGTTAATTTGGTATTCTAAGGACGGACACAAACTGTGCAAGAAAAAATAGTGATGACATAAGCGTTTAGATGTAGTGATGATATTAAAGAACAATAATATAAACACAAGGGCTTTTTAAGTACAAATTATTCTTCAATTCTTTTTCATCTGCATACCATAATTTTATTGGAAGGAGTCTATGAAATGATGCAAAGTATATATAATAATATGTATGCATATATAGGCTCCTAAAGAATTCCTGCATGATATTAACCATTTTTCTTTGTTCAATTCAGTATCAACGTCATCATTATCGTGTAAGTCACATTATTGTGTGAGGACACATTGTAAAAAGCCAGAGCATAGCATCATGGATACAAGCACAGACACACACATGCCCGCAAATACAATGATGGCGATGATGATAATCATTCGATTGCGATGCGAGAAGTACGCATACAAACAATACGAGTTAGTTTGCCTTCTGTGTTTTTGCTGCCAGAAGACTTGGTTAGTTACCACTGTGAGTCATGAGCCATTCATCATGTTTCTCTTTTCAGGGTTTGGCCATTTTATAATATATTTTCAAAAATAATAATTTACAAGAAAAGTAATAAATTACAACTTTATGTAGTTGCTACATCATATAAAAAGATGCGACATTACACATAGTGCTCTACGATATATAACTTCCTTGCCCTATACCGAAAAAGTGCAGAACCTTGAGCGTTAATTACATGATTAGAGCACTGATTGTTGTAAAGCAAGGAGCAACAGCAGAAAAATCAGCAAAATCATAGTGCACCACACCAAGTGTACACATTTTTACATTGAACGTAAATATGCATTACGCACAATCACAAAATCGAAAAAAGCTTCATCGTGTTTATGTCGTGTTTACTCATACTCACTAATTTTCTAGCCAGCACGGAAGCATGGTGGTTTTTCTCCAAAAGATCGTAACAAAAAGATGAACGACGATGACTAAGGGCTTTTCTTAATCTTACATTGTCTGTCATAAAACTCACGAAGTTTTATTTCTATTTTATTTATGTATTGGATCAGTTTTAAGATTACTCATGTGTAGTTCCATAATTGTACACGGGTTCATATATAAAATGCCCATTACAGTTGGATTAGACACGGACAGATCCTGGCTACCCTTATTTGCTGTCAGGTCTGCTGGTGTAGTGAGCTGTGAACTGCTCGCTGGCAATGAATGTCGATTTCTGATATCTTTCCCAACCTGGTAGTTACTGCACGTTGTAGACATAATTTATTCAATATTTAGTACCTTCGGCGTGTAGTGGGTTATTATCTGATAAATGAGGATTATCAATAAGAGTGCTGCACGAAGCAGGGCCAATTCAACTTTATATTCATTATTTAAGTAAAAGCAAGAGCTATCCTTTCGTTTTTTTTCGGCTTCCCCTCTTTGTTACAAAGACGCCAGAGAAGTAGTGACCAAAAATATTACACTTTTGCTGAAATCAACTCAATACCCAATGCATAAATTTGTACATTTTTACTTAAGCAAATAATAAATTATGACAGAAAAGCTAATTTTTGATTCAGAGCATGCAACTCGTAAGTCAAGAGAACCAGAGGAAACTGCCAATCTTCACTTGACACAAGCTCATAACTCTACTCACAAGCTGGGTGCGAACAAAACGCTTGTTCTCTCCACTATTTGACAAGCTTCTGGTTGTAGTCATAAATTGAAGGATAAAAAGGAGATTCTGAAAACTAAAAGTGTACTGCCTGATATTGAAAGTAAGCACAATTGAAGAAATGTGTGTAGTTCTTAAATGTTTTACGTTGTATTTCTTTCCCATGAAGCGATATTTAACCGAAGGCCTTTTTACGATTATATCGATAATTTTTCTCTTTTTGTTGAAAATGGGCACAACCGCTTGAGTGTTTGAAGATCTGGTGACCTATGAAGATGTCTGACAATGCAGCAAGTCCTATATCATCACCTTGAAACTTTTAAAATACTTATACTGTAGGATATGCATTTCAAAGCATAGTTAGTAGTGCCATACGTGTTTAGGTCACCGGCGGGTGGGCATTATGCATGGAGACAATCTGTGTCACCTACCCATAAGCAGTGCAGTGTAGTGGCAATGTATTACAATTTTAAGAAACAAGCGATGGCACATACCGGCATTTGTTGAACCACGGATGTCTTTCAAATGATTTCGATCCCTAAATCATACTTTTTAAATCCTTCTAAAAATAACAATCTGCTTTAGCTTGTACGAGCTACTCTAAACTATAATATGTGAAATGTAGGCGATTGGATATAGTAGTACATAATCTACGCAATAATCCTTGCTTCATTATCATTAGTTTACTTGCTCTTGACAATCAAGCAAAATTTTGAGTTCCTGAATATTGACATTTATTACGCTACAAATTATGGCGAAACATGAAACTGAGCCACCCGCGTAAATGTCTTGGGGGAGGACCCAGAGGCAGTCACAGATGCAGGATTTTTACTAATTAGGCTAAATATAAACAATTTCATATGAGCTCAACCACCCAAGCAATTTTGCTTCATAGATGCAGTTGTGTCATAATTACTAATCGTACAGTCATTATGCCAGAAGAATCTGTGACAGTCAAGAAGTGGAGGAGCAAAGACGGCGGGTGCGGTAGGACAACAAACAATGTTATAATGCGGTGGGCCAAACCCAACAATTTGTGGTAATAAAGATATACTTCTCCCTCAATGTCTAGAATTTGCCATATAAAGAAATCCACTTGAAACCCCACTTGTGGGAGAGGGTTTCATTTATCATCTCATGTCATCTGTACAATCCTCTAAAAATATTTTAGCTGCAGAGATTTTATTTAGGGCCATGCCGAACAGTAAAAGAGTACGAAAGATGGCCATCCCTCTTTGAAAAAAAGGATAAAAAAGAATTACAAATTGGGATCTCATTAACCTCAGATCTCTGGTATTCTTTACAAAAATTTATATGCTGAATATCTGGCCATAGGTCATCATCCGTCATAATAATAATGCACTACGATGGAATCATACATATATTATGTGGGATGTAAAAATATGCTCTAAAAGTCAAAAGTGAGCTACAGAACAACCTGGTATATTATAGCATTTTGTAAATGACCAAAGAAGTAGGCGAGTATCGGGGTTACTAAAAATTGCAAAAGTGGAAACCTCAAGAAATAAAATTAATCCTCAAATACAAAATGATTTGAGTTTGCAACCTTGTACTTGTATATTATGATATACGAATATGTTTCATACATTCTTAATAGTAGAGCTTAAAGTAAGATTGAAATTCAGGTACTAATCGTACCTCCAATTTGGTGTATAATACTATATCATATGCAAAACGCATTGAACTGTGCATCAGTGTATTTAAAGGTGTTCGCGTGTTGGGAATTGTACAGTTTCCTTATTCACATTGCGCCATTCGCCTTTAGCAGTCATGACCAAGAAAATTCAGTTGAAGATGCAATATTGCAATATCTTGGGATTACAGTAAATTGTAAATTATAATTATACACGTTAAAGGAAACATCTAATGCCTAGAACTGAAATTTTCACGCTGGAAGTTCAAGAACCGAAATGACCATGCATATAACCATCATCACCGTAATGTTGCGAGAAGGTAAATATATTCTTGTAAAGCATAGAACATCATTATCGCACTTGTCGTTAAGTCCTTATATAAGAATTAAGAAGCAAAGGAGCTTCATTTCTTTGAGTAGTCTATGCAATAATTTACAATATTACACCTAATCCTCTTCATAAATCAAGTTTACTGACATTAAAAACTATTGAGAAGATCATTATTCATCATCAGAACAATTTCTTTCATACAGTAAACTCAAAATTTACACGACTACACGGTTTATTAGACGTTAATGCAGAATGAGAAACGTCGAATTAGCATGAGAATTTATTGTTGAATTAATTTCCTACAGACAGGTGCTGCTCCTGCATTTTTCTGATGATGCATTGTATATTGTTAATGCGACGTTTTAAACCCATTCATGAATGCATATTAATGAGAGTGGTCACTACTTACCTCTCAGTACTCAGCTATCATCATCCGGCCAAAAAGCTATCATCATAATGTCTGTGGGACCGAGATTTCATGTAAATTTAGTTTACAATTTTTATTCAGTCTTTTCACCAGCAGGTTTACTACCCAAACTACCCTTAACAAATAACGCAAGAGAAGAGCGGCCATTATAACGCTTGTTCTGCAATATGGTGGTAATAATTTTCCATAATTTGGTGCGTGCGCTTTTATTTTGGATGTTATCAGTAGAAAACTCATGTACCCACGCCTACGTTTATGTTCATGAAAAAACTTGAATATGAATACCTCTAGACTGAATGTTTGTATGTGGACTTCAACAAACATGCGTGGTCTGTAACTTCATTTCGTTGAAAAATGTGATAGTTGTTGTTCGAGCTGTAAGTTTAACTAGGTACATAATATTATCCAGATGTGAGCACACTGCTGGCTCATATAATAGAGACAATGCGTACAGTCAAAAAGCTCTATACATACACAGGACATGTGTACAAACGATGCTGAAACTATTTCTCAGATTTGAGCATGAAACTTTTTCTTATGAATTTATAGCCATTCGCCAACGCGCTAACGAAAACGATAAACAAAGTAAAATGAAATTTTCCTTGACAGAATGCCAAATTTAAAGTTTAAATTTTGCAAACAGAATGCGTTTGTCTTGGAACCTGCAAAAGTTTTGGCCATCAAAAACGTTTAAAATGTCTATGCAATTCTACTCAACTCGGAGAAACTGTAGTTCTAAAATATGTGACAGTTCAAGACGGACCCGATGTTTGGCAAGCTATGTATGTGTCAACATAAAGGATTTAAAGGATAACTATTTTGTCATTGTTGGTCAGTTATTATGTCTAATGCAATGACAAAGCCGAAAATGAAAACAGTATTGAAGCCAAAATGCACAAACATATATAAACAGGAAACCGAATGTTAGACAATATGCACATTCTTTCCGCTCTGCACGTCATTCTCGAAGGATTACAAATGTTGACATTTCCCAAACAAGCAAATCAAAGCATCCACCTCAACAGACAAAAATTCATACCAAAACATTGTCACGCCGTTGTTCTTGTCTCTTTGAGCTTCGCGTTCAGATTCTTCAGATATTTGTGATAGATTTTTACTCATTCTAGCTCTAAAAGTGTGTCACTTTTTATGTGTGTACAATGTATACTCGCTGCAGAAATCACCGTGTGGAGTACTGAAGAAGCGCACCCTGACCCAAGTCATGAATCATGAAACGTAGTGTAGCGTGACATGTCACCATGAAAAACCATGCATACATAAAGTGAAAGAAACCGTTTGCAGAATCGTCTCGACTCTTCACTCTAGCTTTAGCTACAGTATGGTACTGGTGCATTGCATAGGTTTGCACTTTGTACCACCAACTCGCGAACAATATATTATGTCTCCCATCAATTTCGCACATGCGTGCCCACAATAAATGGTATTCTGCATTCATTCGTTAAAATTTTTTGCCTTAGATAGGCAAACATAGGGTTTGGTTCTGTCTGTAGTAAACCCATAATTGGTATTTGTACAGTTTGACATGAGTATTGTTATTTCAGTATGGTGCAGTTTTTTTAGAACGTTTTACGTGGAGCGAAGTTCTCATTGCATGAGAATTTTACTCTCGTTTATCTCACTTTCTTTGAGAAAAAAACATTTAAAACTGCTGTTACAATTTTTATTACTCTTGTTATTTAATAGAATTGGTAATAAATCTTCCAGTTTTATAGACATACCGAGGTTTTCAACCTAATACAACTGTGAGATTATATTACGCACTACGCACTTACGCATTCACGCACAATAAACAGAAACAGATTGCAAGCACGCATATTTTTATCTGTTATGTAAAATCTAAATTAAATAGCATTAATAATAATAGTATCAGACTGAAAAGGATCTTGGATATAGTTCATTCTTTACTGTTGGGGTTTTAGGAAGGAGGTACTAGTAAGATTGTATGAACAACGCAATAGAAGAAGATATCGTATCATGAGCAAGGAGAGTAGATAAAGTTGAACCATTACTGTAGAAAGCACGATTGATTGAATTGATTAAACACACAATCGACATCATGGTATATTATACTGAACTGGCATATCAAATCGAGACGAAAATGTGAGTAATGTAAATATTAGTTTATTGATGAAGTCTAGGGTCGACCGAACCCACGTCTTTTCAATTAAACACCCAGCTTCACAGTTAACAATGTTTACAAACGTAAGGCTGAACAAAGCTTTGCATATATTTCTTGCATGAACAATCCTTTTATTTATGCAAACATGATGGAAACCCAGAACTAATAATATTCATTCTGTGAGTTCTGCACATTGTTTGTTTTAAAATCCTCTTTGCTTTGCTATTTTTCCTACGTACCTTAATACCTACGTATTTTGCCTTGTTAACCGCCTACATTATTGTTTTAGTGGCACGTGCGTGACTGTTTCACGCACAGAAAGTGATATAGCTTGACTATAAAAATGTTTTGGTTGTGATGATTTTTTTATTTGAATATTTTCAAGCCATTCATAGATCAATGTATGTATATAATATAACATGTTTCATTTCATCTAAGAACTTTAAAAAAATTCAACTCAACCAAAGAAAATTATGTAAAGCATTGTTACTTTGTTTTAGGGGATTTTATTACAGATTTTAACGGAAGATAAAAAACGAATGCGCGTACATCCCTGCAGTGAGAGAACGGTCATCGACTGCGTAAAACTAAGCGAAACAAGGCCTGTTGTGTGGACTATATGAAGCCATGCTTAACCACAACAGAATTAATGTGGTCAATAATATAAAACTCGATGATATGCCAATGTCGACACTGAAATTCAAAAACCAATCAAAAGATTTTATTCTCTCCAGAGACAAAACAATATGCACAATATAGCATAATGTCGCCAGTAGAGCACACGAGTTCAAGTATGCAGGACGCTACAAGATCTGGAGTTTCTCCAGGTGCACAAATCAGCGAAAGTAATGGGACCAACAACACAAACATTCGAAAATATTTAGTTCTGCTACATGACTGTTTAGCAATCAAATTTGTGCCAGAACGAGAGTCTTTTCAGAAAACCAACAATAACTTTCCATCATCTTCAATAGGAGGTTGCAGCAACTGCCCTTGTTCATCGCATGACGTGAATACAGTTCGAAGTGCTAATTTTGGCAATGCTAGTGATAGTAAAAGTGATGCGGTTGGTGGTAGTTGCCATCCCGCAGTAGCCACGAGTTTAGCAAACAACCCCTGTGATGACGTTCGTAATGGCAATTGCAACAAGGGACGAAATCATGAGTGGAAATCCAATAATCACTCTAATCGTCACAGTCATCAAAAACCCAAGAGCAATGAGGAGGCAAATGATAGAGAAGACCACCAAGAGTGTCAATTTTATCGTCAGCGAGCAAATCAGACGGGCTATCGTGTGGATAGCTCAACTCAATCACATCACCCATCATCTTCACTGAAAGCAAATAATGACAATCAAGCCAGAGAAATCAGCAGTCCCATTGGCGATCAAATCAATCATCAAATTCATTCATCGATAGTTAACTCCAATAAATCGGATCATTCTGAAAATTACAAAGATGATTGTTGTGTGTTTGCACATGGAAGCTATTCTTGTGGATGCTCCAATAATAGCCATAATAGTTCACATTGTGAAAGTAGTCACTCAAAAAACCATCACCACCATAATGCACACAATAGCAACAGCAATAATAATAGTGCATACTTCAAAAAGCAACAACAACAGCCCTGCCCAAGCCATCCGTATAATTGCTCACCTCAAGCGCATAATGAGCACTTGAGTCATCATCACTTGAGCAAAGGCACTTCCACCCTCAAGGATGGTTCTGTTTATTCAATGAACAATGTTTGCAGGTCCTCAAAGCTTCTTCATCTTCTCGATGGTGGGGGTACTAGTAGTTTGTCCTCATCACTCCTTAGCAAAGTGGATCATTCTATGCAAGCATTTTTTCTCTACAAGGTAATCACAGATTTCACTGGTTGAAGCAATTTCTCCTAATGTTGTACCAACGAGGACAGCTAATGTACAAATCTGTTTCATTAAATGATTTTTTTTGAATCTATCAATTTTTAGGAATTTCGGGAAGTAAATCTTAATTGCTTTTGGAATTCAGCTGTGCATGAAGCCTTCAAAAGTCTGGAATACAAGGGATCAGTGATCCCATCCACAATATTGGTTGGATCAACTATTCGGAAACACTTGAATGTTTTGAAGACAGCTTGGTCTAGGAAAATGCTCCGCAGTCCAGAAGGATATACGATCGAATTTTTGGGTAATTGCCACACACTGTTTGTACCTTATCATTTCGCCTTGTTTGGCATTGATTTCATTTCACATGAAACGGATCATCAAATAAATTATACGTTGGCATGCAGGTAGGAGGTTGGGAAAAGTAAAATGTTTGTCGCTCAAAAGAAAGATAAAAAACGGAAAGAAAGAGTGGGATAACTAGATCATTCTTGATAATGGGAAGATGCAACAGATATGCCGGTTGATTGCTCATCATAAAATGACAAATGATATGCGCCGCACTCACAACAAGAAAGATGTATAGTGTACACTCCTTCTCATCATATTATATTGAGATGACGATCCTCCTCCTGCTGGTACATTAGAGCAATGTTATTTCATGCCTCATCATCATTTTTCCCAGTCCATAAAAAAATTTATACTGGCTGTAGCCACACCACTGCAACATACGCACAACACGCTTTGAAGGACCTTCAATGAGAGTTCAAGTCAACAATATTATCATAAAACTACTCAAATGATCTCTTTAAGGATCATCGAAGTTTACTCTCTAAGATGATAATTGATAGAGGCAGTCGTTTGTCGAAGCAGCACCATATACTTAAGTACTTTTTTGTATTTTATTCGTGAAAGAAGACAATGGAATCTTATTATTATTTGTTTGCTTTTACGCACAAAAGCATTACGCTAAGGCCATTATTACTTGACTTTTACTTCATTTCACGCCTTCCTCTCTGTTTTGACAACAACGGTCGAGGATGATGACCAAACATTTTTTCTTATCTTAATCATCTTACCAAATGCACCTATAAATTTTACTTGCACGATATGAGTGTAATAAAAAGTATCATATTTCTGTTAATGAGCTTAATGTTTTTTTGAATCCATGATGTACCTCTCACAGTCGACTGTGTCCTTTCTCTTGAAAAATTTTGAAATGAAAATCAGCTTAGTATAGATATTACAATGATATATTTCTGCTAAAATACTTAACTATAATCGAAAGATATCTACATATGTGTAAAGGGTAGCTTGGAATTTTGATGCAAGCTTTTTAAACTTTTTTTTACTACAGACGCCTTATTGTTTTTTGTCTATCTTCCATCTCTCATCTTCCTCCCTACTAAACGATTTACATGTATAAACTTGTCGGAAGCATAATATTTAGGTATAGTCAAGTGTTCTACAAAGGTGTCTTACTGATTTTACGTTTTAGCTTCTTTAATGTCGATGCGCCGTCCTGCAATGCAATACTGACTATTATGCTGTAGGGCGCTAATGCATGGAATAACGACATTGCAGTAAACTTTAACCATTTGATGCAACACAAATTTAACAAGTGTACTTGCTACTTTGTAAGATCAAATTGTTATCGTGTGGTGAAAAATGTGTGTAATGGTTAAATTTGTGTGAGTAAAAGAAAAAAACGAGCAAAAGGCAGAGCAAGGTCGTGACCTGACAGAATATAACATCAGGCTACCTATCCACTAAACCAATATACGACTCACAGAGTGGCGGCTGTTTACTACATTCAGTAGCATTAGATGATCATTTTTTGAAGATAAAAAAACGAATTTGACGATACTCACATTTCAATACTTTCATGATCTTTGGACATGCTTATATGTACATACAAAATAGATGCGTATTATCTATTTAAAACGACTTTCGTTAACAGCAGAGGAAATGGGAAAGCTTTGATATAATATTGATTACAAATCGATAGTAAATAAAAAGGGAATAGTGAATCCTTTAAAGTAGTTAATATTATCGGAAGTTGCAACACTTTAAATCATTATTTGTATCATAATCAGAATTCACATATAAACTGTAATAAATTTGACATTTACACTATCATTTCAAATAACTTTTCCTCATTTTTACACTATCCTCTTGATCACATAATATTTTTTAGATACCAAGTACATAACTCTTACAAGCCATTACAAAGACTGACTGAGTGAGAAGTAAAAGAGAAGATATTGGCAATTGGGCATTTATTCGATTGGCAGGGAAGCGTGAATTCAAGAAGTTTCGCCGCTGCATGAGTAAACAAGAAAATTGTTTTGAAGAGGTCATCCCGTATCTTTAGTCATATAAGTCAGGAAAAGAGATGTTCAAAAAATTAGCGAACATAAATATTCAAAGAGCACAGCAATAGCAATAATAGTAACGAGCGAGAAATTCAAATTTTCCCCCAAACTCGATTCTTCCGACCTTACTAGATAACTTTGATCGTGTGTCACTTCATTGTCAATATGTAAACGATTTCTCTTGTTTTCCTCTCAAGCTTTGAGGCAACGAATTGCTACTGAATTTAACAAAACTACAGTTTCATTAAGTTTTGTACGTCCTGTCAGATTCATCATAATCTTGTGTGAGCAGAGTAAACGAAACGACAACTTGCGATCATTATCTCCATTCGAAATTGAATTCATAAGGCTGCTATCACTATCATTTACTTACCTCACGCCACTGTCTCCGCACACAAGTATACACGCATACACATGTTGCATTGTAAAACTCTTGTTAATATGCAATTATTATTGTTTTGTTATTCTCTGAACATTGCAAGCTTAAAAACATCTCTCGGAGTGTGTAAATCATGTCTGTTCATACTTCATAATATTTTTGTCTTGTTATATCAAATCTCATCTGCTATATTTAATTTTTAAACAGAAACCAGACTTTTAAATAAAAAAGCAACGATACTGTAATTTTGCATATTTGGTGCATGCAAACATAAATGGATGTTGATTTTGCGTGCAGCAAGAAGGGGATTATTGTAGAGAATAGAGATATATGCCGTCATGTCATACGGCCGCTACCAATAAAACAAATAATATGAGTATGGGTAAGTCATAAAAATGGATAATCCTAATTACAATAATCTCCTTGAAGAAGTCGTTATTATGGGTTAGATGGTTAATATTTTGCAGAGGAAGAGTAATGATGATAATGATGATGAGTTAAAACTAAGGAAGAAGATGGCTTTCTACATTTCATGCCTATTTAATTTTTTGGTTGCGATTCCTTTTCTTTTATGATATGATCAGCAAATTGTAATACACAAAGCTTACATAAACACGGTTCTCTATAAAAGTGCATATAGGAAGGTAATATTTAGCAAACTGCTCGTTAGAAACATGTTAGTTCTTAATAGGTGATGGCAATAAATGCAATAATATTATTGTAAACGCGTTATGATTAATTGTGATGCGGCCCTACATGGTAATTGGTATTTAGGAATGCAGTTAAATTCCCCCGAGGCGAGAGGAGAAATGTTTGTTTTTATTGTTCACAGCCCTGTAGCGAGTTAGTCAAATGAAAAATGAAGAAAAAACTGCAAATAATTATTTAAAAAGATGCACAAGGAACATTAAAATGCTGCTGATTAATGGTTATGAAGATATATACTTCCTCCTATGCATTTTACGGCTTTTAAACTCACATTTGCAAGGAAGGATTCTCTGAAATTCCTTCTAGCAACTAGGGAAGGTCAAAAGGTGGATTGATGAAGAATCCTAACTGAACAAACTTACATCAAAATAAATATAAGCAGGCATGAATATTGGAAACTTTGAGTTGCATGCGAACAGTGCATTGAAGAAAAATTAATGATTGTTGTAATATATTAAACATTAAAGTTATTGAGAAACCGCAGAGGATTATTGAATTTTAATCGAGATTACAATATTTTTTATATAAAAATGCAGACACCTTTATCATCGATGCACAAGAGAAACGTTTGTACTTTTGTAGCGAAAATCGAAATAATAAAATTATAAAAATCAAGGAAATTGAATTATTGTAAACACGATAAGAATTTAGTATGTTTTATTGTGTGTTTGCGTTAGCTGTCTATACGTGTTCGTACCTGATACGAATGCAAATTGCAAATCATTGCATCGTTATCGTATAATTAGTAGATGGTATTACTGGATAATGCGGCCATTTCACCACATTAAAAACTGTAACAGGTTGATTGGTTGAATGTTGCACAGAAAATAGAGAGCAGTCAGGTTGTTGTGTAGGTGCAAGTTGCAACTTGCACTTTTGACTTTTTAGTAGCGTAGAGGATGTACCTTATTTTTGCCCCTGCTGGCTGATTAAGACAATAGAGAGAGATGACAAGTCGTGAATGAAAATCATCCATTTAAATACCACCCATCATCGTGCAGTGTTTGTATTTGGGAAGTTTCTATGAACTCATTAACATGCGGCTCAGTTGTCAGTCTTGGCAGAAAATAGTTGAACAGTTATAATGCGTTTAATGTATTATTTACAACTTCTTTCTAGAACTGCATGTAAGACAAACCCTCCCAACTTACCTAAAACGATCAAAATACAAAAGAAAAATATTCATTTCTCTTATTTGTGCGAACAAAATACCTATATCAAGAAAAATGTAAGTGTCAATTTATTATGCTGTATTTATTACTGATAATTAGGGAAAAAGAGAAAAAAGTGATTTCTTGCCTTGCGGTACATGATCTGCAACAAACACTCCTGTATTTTCTTCTACTGTCTATACCATGCTTGTTCATCTCGCCAAAATCTTCATTCAAACCAAATAATTGTATGAAGTATGAAATGTCATTAATACCAATGCAACTTTACAGAGATATGAAAAAAAAATATGTGGATGGTCGTAATATTGCTGGTATTGTCATATTTGATTTTTAAAAACTTTTCCCTTATTCCAAATATAACATGTAATAATGATATGTAAGCATAATTTGGCGCAATTACTATAATGTTTGTGGATATTATGTATACTTTAGATTTGTCATTAGTATTGGAATGACCAACACATGAAATGCACAGAGTTGGCATGCTGTACTTACCTTTGTAGTAAATTATGGTCACAACAAGCCAATGTTGAAAGACATTTTATATAAATAAGTGACCCATGGGGTACTTTGTTCAAATAATGATATAAAAACTCTGCCTCTTAATGACAATAACTAGAGTGCAAATTTGTGCATATGCTGCTTAGGTATATATATAGACTATATAGGCATATACATATTTTATACGTATTAAAAATACTAGGTAGTTTATCGAAAATGATTGTTGCGAAACAGAAAATTGCAGTAGGTACGGTACAAGTACTGAATTTACGCACATTGAACTTGCACCTCTTTTTGATGCAGACCACGATTACCGACAGCAGCTATGTTGCCGCCCACCTATAAATTAGATAATGGCAGGAAAGGATTATATTTTTTCAAAAGATAGACAACATCACTGACCTGCTCTGAGTCTCGTCTTTTTGATCCTCTTATTAACTACTGAAAGCATTTATGCTGAGTAGTTTATGTTTTTGATGTGTTTGTCTGTCTGTCTGTCCGTCTGTCT